>VWZK01002056.1:0-11278 GCA_013396935.1 Baryphthengus martii
CTAACATTCTATGATTCTGTGATTCTATGTGGCATAGTTAAACATCTCCCATTTGTATATCCTTCTCCATAAAGTACCATAGGTGTCTGATGGTCACCTCTGTCAATTTTTTGATAAAATATATGCATCCTGTTCATTAGTTTAGGGTTAAATGAATCATAGAATGCCAGGTTGGAAGGGACCTCAAGAATCATTTGATCCAATCTTTCAAGAAAAAAAAAAAAAAAATTGGTTTAAGACAGATGGCCCGGCATCCTGTCAAGTTGAGTCTTAAAAATGCTTAGTTGTCTTAAGCTCATCATTACTGCTGTTCTGTAGGTCTAATGCCGCTTAGCTCCTTACTAAGAGAAAAGAAGCCTTGAATTGTCCCACAGATTCCCGGCTCGCTTACATACAACTAGGAGAATAAAGCTCCCATCTCAGGTTCTCTGAATTACTTTTTAAAGGCTCTCAGAGGCACTTCACTTTCTGGGAAAAAAAAAAAAAGAAAAAAAAAGAAACAAAAAAAAGAAGGGAAAAACAAGTGTGAGCATAGGCTTCTAATATAGGCAGCATTAACTACATTGCTTAAGAGCCAAATATAATTTTTAGGTGTAGGACCCAAATGCATTTGGGAAGCATTAATGAATTAAATTCCATGACACGTAAAGCAGAGTTTAATGTTTGTGTTGAATTTTCCAACTCTATTCCAAAGTCCTCTCTGCTAAATACAATACATTCTTCCTTACCTATTATGTTTACTGTTGCAGAACCCTACCTCCACCCCAGTAATTGCAAGGCATAGTTGGACGTGGCTTGTGTTCAGTTTATGACAAGATTCATTGAATTCTACAATCCAATCTGTGATTTCAAAAAACACGTATTTTTCAATCCTGCACTAAAAATCCATTTTTATTATCAGAAGTGTAGTAACAATCCTGTCAGAGAGTATTTTAACTCATCTGTTTCTTTGAGAAGCCCCATCCATACGCTGTTTCAAACTACCTTCATGGATCATTCTGTACGCATAACCACATTCCACAAACCTAGTGTTCATCATACATTGAACAGTTTGCAGTCCTTTTGCAGGCAGATGATGAATTCCTTCTCGCTCTTCTTCTTAGAAAAGTAACCACGATGCAGAAAAATTGTGTGTATTCTACAAAAAAAAAAAAATCACACAGAATCACAGAATGTTAGGGGCTGGAAGGGACCTGGAAAGATCGAGTCCAATCTCCCTGCCAGAGCAGGATCACCTAGAGTAGGTCACACAGGAATGCATCCAGGCAGGTTTTGAATGTCTCCAGAGAAGGAGACTCCACAACCTCCCTGGGCAGCCTGTGCCAGTGCTCTGTCACCCTCATTGTGAAAAAGTGTTTCCTTGTGTTTAAATGGAACCTCCTATGCTCCAGTTTGCACCCATTGCCCCTTGTCCTATCATTAGACGTCACTGAGAAGAGCCTGGCTCCATCCTCCTGACACTCTTCCTTTACATATTTATAAACATTCATCAGGTCACCCCTCAGTCTCTTCCAAGCTAAAGAGACCCACCTCCCTCAGCCTCTCCTCATAAGGGAGATGCTCCACTCCCTTAAAAAGCTTAGAAGCCTGCTATCTGCACCTATTTTAAGTATCTGAAGTTATTTAACTCACAGTTGTTGAATTTGTCTTCAAATGTTTAAAAACATTTCCACCAGATCAAAAACTGGAACAAAAAATGTTTGTGATATTTAACAGAAGAAAGGTTTTATTCTCAGAATCAGAAAGAAGACCACAATATGGAAGTATGGAAGGAATTTTTAATTAAAAAATACAATAATCTTAAATGGAATCCCACAGCAAAAAATAGCTGTGGAATTCTTCTTCAGCGTTTATCATAGATAAAATAGACAATTATCTAGTAAATATTCACAAAATCATGAATTTTCTTGGCATTTTGGAGAAAAAAAAAGTTGTACTTCTGAGTGTCTGCCATTGTTTCATTGTCCTGCACGACACCCTGGTCTCTAAATTGGAAGGACAAGACTTTGACGGATAAACCACTCAGTGGATAAGGAATTGGCTACATGTCCATTCTCAAACAGTTGCGATCAATGACTCAATGTCCAAATGGAGACCTGTGACAAGTGGAGTCCCTCAGGGATCAGTACTGGGACCGATGATGTTTAACATCTTTGTTGGGAACGTTGACAGTGGGATTGAGTGCGTCCTCAGCAAGTTTGCTGACAACATCAAGCAGTGCATTGTGGTTAACACACTGGAGGGAAGGGATGCCATCCAGAGACCTTGACAGGCTGGAGAGGTGGGCCCATGCCAGTCTCAAGAAGGTCAACAAGGCCAAGAGCAAGGTCTTGCACATGAGTCAGGGCAATCCAAAGCACAAACACAAGCTGGGTGATGAGTGGATTGAGAGCAGTCCTGCTGGTTGATGAAGCACTGAACATGAGCCGGTAATGTGCGCTGGCAGCCCAAAAAGCCAACCATATCCAGGGCTGCATCAAAAGATTCTGCCTCTCTACTCTGCTCTTGTGAGACCCCACCAGGAGCACTGCGTCCAGCTCTGGGGCCACCACTTTAAGAAAGACATGGATCTGTTGGAGTGGGTCCAGAGGAGGGTCACAAAGATGATTGGGGGTCTGGAGCACCACCCTTATGAGGACAGGTTGAGAGAGTCGGCATTGTTTAGCCTGGAGAAGAGAAAGCCCCAGGGAAACCTTATAGCAGATGCCTCATCCCTGGAAGTATTTAAGACCAGGCTGGATGAGGCTCTGAGCAATCTGATCTAGTGGGAGGTGTCCCTGCCCGTGGCAGGGGAGTTGGAACTAAATGATCTGTACGGTCCCTTCCAACTCAAGCCATTCTATGATTCCATGGTTTTAGACTACAAGACAGGCAATTCTTAAAAACAACAGGCTATTAAAATATGAGGATTTAATAGTGGGAGTTCACTAAAGATTTAACACTGAGAACTTCACTTTTCCTATGTAGTAATAAATATGAGAACATTTCTACCAGCTGAGTAGTGAACACTCTTGAAAAAAAAATAAATCATCTTCCATTCCATTGGCCTTGGTTAAGGCCAAGATAGTTGAATGAGTATCATCCATGTTTGCTCCCTGGAGGAAAAAATGTTTGTACACTAGTTTTTCATTTGATATATTTATTTTTAAGGTTCTAAAATTTAAAAAAAAAAAAAAAAAGAAGAAAAAGAAAACGAAAAAAACAAACCTTTGAATTCTTTATGAGGAAATTCTATAGTGAGCCAGTTTCTCGTTTACACTTTACTGGCAGGTTTAAGGGGACTTTCAGTGAGTGCAAATGTAATTTATGTTTAGCCCAAACTAAAGAGTTGATCATCTCTGTTCTGCAGTTACATTCTAATGCATAATTTACATATAGCTGAAACATTACTGTCACCTGAAATAATTATTTTCAAAATCCTATATAAACTCAACACCAAACTTGATTCTTAAACAAGTTGCTAGATGGCCTTTAATTTATGTGATGTACATTAACCTTTTTCACTAGTAAATGTGGAGTTTGATCTGTCAATTGCATTACAAAGCTGTTCATGCCAGAGAAGATGTTCAAAGGATGAGTACACTCCAGATAGGAACACCTGTGAAGCTTCTTTTCTTTTCAGAATGTAACAAGATAACATTTAATCAGTAACTGGCATTAACATAGACTTTCTTTTACTTGATCCTGTCCTTCAGCAAATATCACAGCAGAAAAAAACAACCCAACAAAACAGCTTGACTATAGATCCTACTAACCACAGTATTATCTAAACCTGTCAACTGCACTGGAGAAATTTCTTTGAATTATTGCTACCTTATCATATTTTATTAAACCAGTTGAGTTCAACATCTGAAGACTGAGAGAAAAATTTAATTTGTTTCTGAAAGATGATCACAGAATTACAGAATGGTGGAGGTTGGAAGGGAGCTCTGGAGATCATCTTGCCCGACCTCCCGGCCGAAGCAGGTTTACCTAGAGCAGGCTGCACAAGATTGCATCCAGGCGAGTTTTGAAAGTCTCCAGAGAATGAGACTCCACAAACTCTCTTGGCAGCCTGTTCCAGTGCTCCTTATGTTTAAGTTTTTCGTTACGTTTATGTGGAACTTTCTGTTTTCCGGTCTGTGTCCATCGCCGCTTGTCCTATCACTGAGCACCGCTAAAAAGAGATGATGCTGAATGTTTAAGGATAATCACATGAGCTACAGATCATTGAATGAAGAGAGGAAAAAGCTAGATCAGAAAGTTTTGTTAAAACAAAATTAGAAGGCATGCAAATCCAAGAGTAATTTTCAGATATGTTTAAAAAGTGACACATGGCCCTAAGTCTCAGTTTGGAAAATCACCAAGAATGCTTTAAAAAAGCTGCCTGAGACCTTTGAAAATCTATACTGTTGTATATTCAGCCACTTTTCAATAGAGAATTTGTTAATTTAATCCACTTAGATACTTTTACATTTTACTACAGGTTTCCATTGGTTCAATTTTCAAACCTGTGGAAAATCATGAAAAACCTGAAACACATGCAGTGAGATTGATCCAGATCTTTTTTCATCACTTCTGTCCCAAAGATTTTTTTAATGCCAACTTGAAGTGGGGCAGGGGGGAAATCCGTTACACAGTACACATATTGCTGGTCAAAATATAGAAAAAAAAACATTCACTTTATAGCAATAGATGAAAAAGTAAGTTTACTCCTGTCATTGCTATGATAAAACTTATACTTACCAGAAAGCCTCATTGAAACAATGTGCCTAAACACAGAATTGCAAGACAGTCCAATCATTGTTAATGACAAATACTCAAAGTCTTACTATTCCCTTTTCAGTTTCACTCATACTTTTTCCATAAGCTGTACATACTTATGTCAGCAATATTGCAAAATACCGGAGATAGAGCTAAAGAAAACATTCTAAAATGCCTACAAGTCCATGTAAGCACAGGTTTTAAAGCATGACCGGTGAAGAAAGACACTGACATCATTAAATGCTGTTTGCCTTTGCCTTCCTTACAAGCAGAGAGTGGACAGCAACAGAACCGCTGTGGTTTCAGACAGTGAATGAGATGCATGCCCCTCAATCCTAATTCTTATTTTCTTTTGTTTCACTCTGAGACTGCATATCAATCTAAAAGTCAAGTTTTCTTAGAGCCACCACAGGTATTATAGGATGATGTACGATGTAGGATGTAGGATGACACCTACATACATGCGTCCAGGGCCTTGGCTACTCAGATCACTCAAGGAATTGTGGGTATTGCTGAGTGCGCTGTTGTGGCTATCTGGGTAACATCCTCATGTTTTATTTTTGAGGGAATTGGTGCAGTTTTTTTCTCAGAAGACTTAATCAGGGTGCAGTGCAGATGTGCCATCAGCAAGGTATTGGTATGGTTATGGAAGAAGACCAACCACAGATAGGTTAACAGTAGAAATTGGCACTTTTGGCTTTTCAAATGGCTTGCCAGATATGCTTTATTAAAATATTTTGGTATTCTGCTGGAATCAGCATATTCAGTTTTTCCATAAAATTCCATAACAGCACTAATAAATGCATGTATCACTTGAGATGTGACGGACCAAGTGGACCTGACATGAAGGCAGAAGACTAAGAAAGAGCAACCAAACCAAAGGACAATATAGCAAAATGATCTTTGCAGAGTGAATGACTGGGACAAAATTAGATGTGTCAGTCCAGTGATTCTAGTTAGTGAAGCCATTTTATTAATCTTACTGTGTCATTAGCAATCTGGAACTACACATGAGAGAGTTTTGCAATATTTGGGCCAGTTTCTGTGCTGCTGTAAACCCACATTGCTGGTTTAAAACAAGTAAGAATCTAGTCCACTCATTACAGCAAATTCTTTTTACTTAGCTAATCTAGTTTGCTGTGTTGAGTGTATTCCAGTCCCTTTATTAGCAAGGAAAATAAGATCTATGACCTCAGTTACTTTCCTGTGAAAACAATCCTTTATCTCAGGATACAGAGGAGAAGCGTGTGATGTGAATAAAGCTGCTAAATAGAAATCTGAGCAAGAAAGTACTCTATGGAAAATTTGGAAATAACTTATTGGGAAATCCCCTATGAGCTTCACAGGCTGGCAGGTGTGACTGAAGCCCCTCTTTTTCTGCAACGGTGACATTTCTAAAATCCTGAGTGTATTAAATAAAGTAGACAGCTTCTAGGAAAACAGTATTTTGATAGATGCAAGCAGGTTAAGGGTATGACATAATGTAAAAGTAAAATGTAAAAGAAAATTGACACACTAATTATTTTTTTTTGCTTCTAATGTTCTGAAACTTATGACTGGATTACTTGTGCTTCCATTGCACTGGAGTGTGTATAGAGATCATATTGAGGTTCTTTGTTGTTTTTTTTTTCCATAAAGATTGCAGCAATCTCTGTCCCAAAATTACTTATTACAAATTTATATAGCACAGCTGGTGTTCTGTATAAGCCACTGGGCATTTATTGACACTACACTGAGCAGGTATATTTACAGTACTCAAGAGAAAGTGGTATGGTATTTGTTTTCCAAAACTTCTAAAACATCTACAAGGAACAATGAAAAAAATAAAGAGTCTACAGCACCTCACTTCAATCAACAAATGCTGACTATTAGGAATTAATTTACCTTCTACTATACCCTTGATAGATTATAGTCATTTATCTTAACTGCCAGGTAAGGGAAAAACAAGAGTAGATTAAAGTTGCCCCAGAAATTCAGGATGGTAAAAACTATATGAAAGTATAAATGGAAAATTCTGGCATGAGACAATATTGTTCAGCCCTCGTATAGAAAAAGGTACAAACACAATCCAGTTCACTTAGAACAAGTAAACCTTGTAAAGGTTATGAGCTTACTACATGAGGGAGCTATTTTAAAGATCACCACCTGAAACAGCAAAAAATGTCACCTTAACCAGGTCACAGAATGACTGATGTCACATAAAAGGTCATGTTTATGACTTAAGTCATGCTACAACATTGAGTATTTTATTATTGAAAAGAAACAGTAAAGTCATATCTGCAAAGGAAATTAATCTAAATCGTGGATAACTAGAAAAGCTAAAGGCACAGACGGCAGGAAAACCTATAAATATCAGTGTTTCTGATCACTGAAATGAGCATCAGTAATATTATGTTTTAGTATGCTTTGCTTTTTTTTGGCACAGGTCCGTAAGGCTATGTGCTCCTCCTTCCCAAGGTGAGGCGGCAGTCCTCAGTGTAAGCATGGAGCTTAGAGCATTTCTCCAGTGGCTTGTTACTGGATGGAAATCATAGAATCATCAAATAGAATCACAGAATCACAGACTTTAAAGACCATCAAGTTCCAAGACCCCTGCCATGGGCAGGGACACCTTCCACTTGATCAGGTTGCTAAAAGTCCCATCCAACCTGGCCTTGAGCACTCCCAGAGAGAGGGCATCCACAATTCATCTCGGCAACATATTCCAATTTGTCACCACCCTCACAATAAAGAATTTCTTCAGAATTTCTTCTGAATCTACCCTCTTTCAGTTTGCAACTGTTGCCCCTTGTCCTATCAATACACTGCCTCATAGAGACCATATCCATCTTTTCTGTAGGTTCCCTTTAAGTATCGGAAGGCTGCTATAAGGTCTCCCCGAAGCCTTCTCTTCTCCAGGCCAAACAGACCCAACTCACTCAGCCTGTCCTCATAGAGAAGGTGTTCCAGACCCTCGATCATCTTTGTGGCCCTCCTCTGGACCCTCTTCAACAGATCCATGTCTTTCTTACACTGGTGGCCCCAGAGCAGAATGAGGGCTCCAGAGCTGGACACTGTACTGCAGGTGGGATCTCACAAGAGCAGAGGAGATGGGAAGAATGATCTCCCTTGGCCTACTGGCCACACTTGGCTTAATGTATCCCAGGATATGATTGGCTTTTTGAGCTGTGACCGCACATTGCTGGCTCATACTCAGCTTTTTATTCACCAACACCCCCAAGTCCTTTGCCGCACGGGTGTTCTCAATCCACACATCATCCGGCATGTATTTGTGTTTGAGATTGCCCTGGCCTATGTGCTGGACCTTGCATTGGGCCTTGAACTTCATGAAGCTTGCACTGGCCCACTTCTCAAGCCTGTCAAGATCCAACTGGATGGAATCTCTTTGCTCCAGCATGTTGACTGCATCACACAGCTTAGTGATGTTAACAAAGTTCCTAAGGGTACCCTCAATACCACTGTCTATGCCACCGACAAAGATGTGAAAGATCACCGATCCCAATACTGACCCTCACTGAACGCCACTCATGGTCTCCACTTGCATATCTAGCTGTTGAGTGCAACTCTTTGGGTATGACTATCCAGCCAATTCCTTATCCACTGAGTGGTCCATCTCCAAGTTAGAGACAGGGATATTATGTGAGACAGTGTCAAATGCTTTGCACAGGTTCAGGTAGATGACATCAGATTTTTCATGTCCCCTAGCGTACTGTCCAGGATGATCTGCTTCATGATCTTGCTGGACAGTCCTTGGTATACTAGTCTGAAAAGAGCCTTGATTCTAACTATTGACTATTAATTATGTGCTTTAACTGCATTCAGTCTAATACAGAATAATGAGGATATTGTGGACCCTGCTCTGAAAGGCTTATAGGATTATTTAAAACTTTGCATATAACACAATTAATATAAAAAATATTATTTTTTACAGTATTTTACAGTATCTCTCCTCCCTGTGAAAAAAAAACAAACAAAAAACAAACTAGTCTGTACATCTCACAGTACAGCTTTCATACTGTGAGGTTTATTTAAAATGAGCTTATACCCACCTGTGCAATACTTTTTAAAGTCACAATTTTAGGGGTCATATGTTCAATGCCCCTAAGAGGCTAAACTGCATGTTTCAGTCTATTTTAAATCTTGCAAAACTTTCTGCTGTTGCACTGCAGGTCAAAAGCGCAGATCCTGACAGGTCACTAGTTCCCACTTGGTGTTAAACCATACTATGTGCTCTATAGGAGCTGCCACTGAAAAAGTTTAATGCCTGGAGCCTGCTTAGGGATGTAATATGGGCTCTACCTCGACATAATCTCTAATGTTAAAAGCTTCATTTGAAAATGTTCTTCACTGATATTTTACTTGTAAAAAGTACTCACTTTCGGCAAGGTAGCATGAGCATAAACAGCATTTCTTCTTCCTTTGATTCTGTAAACATATCTGTATAGATTCTAGTTTAGAACAACAAATCCACCTTCTATTTTTGTAAATCAGAGTCCAGGAAGAATGCGCTGTTATAACCCAGCAGGAGAAAGATCAATAAACATTAAACTTGTATCGTTGAGTGCCTGCTAGACAATGTTTATGAAAAATGCTGACACCAACAATATGGAGGGAGTCCGTGCTTATCTGTAACAAAAAAACCAAAAAAAACAAACAAAAAAAAGCATCAGTTTTCCTGCTACCTTACACTCTGTTTCAGAAAATTGGTATCCTGTATGTTAGAGCACTTGCTCTACTTGATAACAGAAGCCAGGAAAGAAAGATCTATCAGCATAATTAATTGGTTTTGCCTTGCATACAGTACACTGATGCCATCTACAGACACGTGTAAAAACATTCCTAAATGCATCCAATTCAATCTACGAAGGTTCTCTCCTGGATATTAATTAATATGTTTATTTCACTGACTATGATTAGAATGTTAATAACTTAGCCACTGGAGACCAGAGCCCCCCTGACTGAAATCAAATAAAAGGCTCTCATCGATTCTGCAGAAATTGAATCAGGCCCTGACACAGGTTTTGGGTCTTATCATCTCTCCCCCTCCTTGCCCCTGCAAACCAAATTATTTCCTCTAATTTTGCTGCGAAGTCAAACTCTCCGCTACTGAGAAGATGATTCATTTTGTTTTATTCGTACAGACTGACCAAACCCTTCTAAGGGGTAACTGGTTCTGCTACATCACATATATATCATTTCAGCACCTTGATCTCTTGAGATTATCCCGACAAAACAGTTTTACTCGACAAATGTCAAGAAAAGACTAGTGGAGTAATGCAAACTCTCGAGCACAGCCCTGCATTGCTTTTAAATTCACAGAACATCCAAATCTTTGAACAGTTCCTCTTCCACTCACTTACCTGTATTTTAAGATTAAACAAATGCAGTCTGAACTGGTTTTGATTTTGGTTTATTGTTTTATTTTTTTCTTTCTCTTAGCCTTTATGATGTCCCCTAGGTAATGCCGTTATTCACCTGTCACACACTTTGTTCAAGATATACTTCGAACTACAAAAACTGCAACTGTTTATTTCTGGAAATATCATCCTGAATCCAGATACAGTCACTAGTTCATTCTCTACAGACGCTCTTTATTTGCATTTTTAGTGAAATTGGTATTGGAAAAGTCCTGTCTTCTGTACAGGGAGGTTCTAGCTAAGACACCTGAAACCTGATGGCAGGAATGTAACTGCAATTTTCTCCTTGCTCTGAAGTTGAATTTTCTTAAATAAAATTATGGAAATAAATTTAGCATTCTTTGTTACTAATCGTCACACGAGCTGCTTACAAAGTCAAGCCTTTTGAAGTCATTACATTCACAACCACTTCTAGCCAGGCAACTCCACAGAACTGCTGTGGTTTTACTGTATTCTGAACATACGGATACTACTGTGAGAAGCTGTAATATAACAGAACATAGCTTAGCACAAGATTCCTGATTATTAAACCCAACGTTAATATCAGCAGGTTGAAAAGTAGAAGAAGAAAAATTCTAAAATCCTAATCACTTGAACTAGCCTAAATTCATGAAATAATTCGTCTCATTCTGGGAGAATCCAGGTTGGGTTTAACAGTACATACTATAGCTGAATCCTGCTCAAAGCAGAAATCCACAGATAACATACTTCAATAAAGTGTCTGTTTTGTAACTTATTAAGAAGTGATAACTATAGCTAAATACTCTATTTTTAGACATTTTACATCATAGATATGTGGAAATTTAAGAACAGTTTATTTAAATTTCTCCTTTAATTACATAGAATAATAAAAACAAGCAAGAAGGGAGCCAATAGTTTGATTAGAAGATTTCTACTGATGTTTTAGGAATGTCTAAAGTCTGAATGAACTTTCCATTATGTCAGATACCTCAAATAGGTAAAAGTCAGTTCCTATGTCTGACACCATTACTTAGTGCTATCCTTGTTTTATTATTGTTTGGCTAGATGCAGATATTACATAGTTATACATGTACTTATTCACGTGCTGTTAGGAAGAATAAGAAATCAGAGAAGTAAGGTATCAACTGTGAAAGAAG
>VWZK01002061.1:0-19024 GCA_013396935.1 Baryphthengus martii
CCCCAGTTTCATATCATCAGCGAACTTGCCAAAGGTACGCTCCATCCCCTCATCCAGGTAATTGATGAAGATATTGAACAAAACCAGACCCAGTACTGATCCCTGGGGAACACCACCGGCTGCAGGCCTCCAACTTGACTCTGTGTTGCTGATGACAACCCTCTGGGCTCTGTTGTTGACCCAGTTCACAATTCACCTCACAGTCCAATCGTCTATTCCACATTTCTTGAGTTTTTCTATGAGGATGTTATGGGACACAGTGTCAAAAGCCTTAGTGAAGTCAAGGTATATGACATCCACTGCTCTCCCTGCATCTACCCCTTCGATCATGCATTCGTAAAGGGATATCAGATTAGCCAAGCAAAATTTCCCCTTAGTAAATCCATGTTGGCTACTCCTGATAATCCTCTTTTCTTCCATGTGGTTAGAGAATTCCTGAGATTGTACTCTGGATGGTGACTTCCCAGTTCTCCGTAAGAGACATAAAAGTAAAGGTACTTAACAGAATCATAGAATAGCTTGAGTTGGAAGGGACTTTAAAGATCATCTATTTCCAACCGCCCTGCTACTAGACCAGTTTTCTCAGAGCCTCATCCAGCTTGGTCTTAAACACTTGCAGGGATCAGGCTCCACAACTTCTCTGGGTAACCCGTTCCAGTGTCTCACCACCCTTATAGTAAAGAACTTCTTCCTAATGTCTAATCTAAGTCTTCCTGCTCCTTGTCCTATCACCACACACCCTTACAAACAGTCCCTCTCCAGCTTTCCTGTGGCCCCCTTCAAGTACTGGAAGGCCGCTACAAGGTCTCCCTGAAGCCTTCTCTTCTCCAGGCTGAACAGATCCAACTACCTCAGCCTGTCCTCATAGGAGGAGGGCAATGAACATTTAAGTTCCAGAATGGTCTAACACTACAGAAAACAAGCTAGCATCAGTACTCTTCATGAAGTGCAGGAAATGTTGATTAAAATTGATTTCTATTAAAAATTCTCATTAAAAGACTTGATTTCATTTTATTCCATTCAAGCTTTCTGCAGAAGTACATTACCTTAGATTCATTCTCATAATTCATTTAGAAAAATAAAACCCCAGTCATCTTGAAAGCAAACAATTATTATTTTTCATTGACATTCTGCAAACTTTTCATAATGAATTTCTGTTTTCAGATATTTAGGCCTTCTTCCCCTTTTCACTGATTTTCATCTTCTTCCTTCATTATGAACACAATGAAAATCATTTTACCATTACAGACAACATCCTACCTTTTCAAAAATCTTTAAAAATTGGTCGTAAACTAATTTTAACTCTCTCTCAACCAAACCAATTCCTCTTTAACAGAACCTTAAGATTGAAAAGAATCAGAATGAACAGAAGTTAGCCTGAATTATTAAGTCCACATTTCAAACTAGATTTCAAGATCCTAAAAGTTCATCTGTGTTAACAGCTGATTCTTTGGCTGCAGTAATTTTTTTTACAAGTCAGTTTGTAACATTTTTATTGTAACTAGTTTCTATACAGTTTAGGGATATCTGACTCAGAGAATTCAGATGTCAAATGTACTAATGTCTCTTTTCTTACTGTTATACATTAAGATATACCTGCCCCTCCTGTTCCTTGAGTAACAGGATGCTACAGAACTTCACATTACAGTGTGAATTTACAGAATAATCTGTGTTTACCCTGGATATTTACATAAGGAGATAAAGCAACAAAGATGTTATAAATTCATACGCTGTTATGCATTAACCATCCCATTTAAACAAGCCCTAGCAGTGGTTTCACAGGGACTAACATCCCAAGCGTAGTAAACCATTTTACACATTCCACAGAAATGTCTGTTGTAAGGAATTCATATGGCACAGTGAGTTGTATTTTACCTTGTTGTGTACTACATTCTTCACACAAACGAGCCTTCTGTTTGATTAAAAATTTCCACTTTCAGATCGTCCCAAGAAATGTGTGATTCTGCAATTCTTTTTTATACTATGAAAAATGTTCATACTTAAAATTATTTTAGTTTACTTTAAAACTACTTTTCAAAAGATATGAAAAAAAATCTTAAAGGAGGACTATTACCATACTGTCTCCAATCCACATTAGGAGGCAAATTCGACCACAGAATGAAGTTATTGAGTTCATTTAAGTAGGATGGCAGCGAATGGAAAGCTTTTTGGTTGTACCACACCTGGAAGAGAGAATGGAAATCGTGAATAAAGAATTAATTGAAACTGAATGCTGATCTGAAAGCTCCCATACCTTGAAGAATTGCATAAAGATATCTAATCTTCCTGTTACAACAGCTGTTTATAGAGGAAGGTGAACTAGGCTTAACAGAATCAGTCAATTTGCACAGGTCTTTTAACAGTGTGCAGCAGTTTGTTTTCTACTGTCAGAGCCACATACCTATGTTAATTACTACTTTGAGATTCTCTAATTTAGTGGAACACTGTATCCTTTTCTTTACACACTTTTAGTGAAACAGAGGAAAAAAATGCAAAAACAAGATCTTCCTATTTAATTGAAATTATCAAAATTCCAAACAGACTTATCTAAATAATGCCTGCAAGTGACACACAACATAAAATCTAAATACCAGGAAATAACCAAATTGAAGCTGGATGTTTGTTTGTTTATAATCTGGTAAAAGAGGAATTTGAGGTTTCTTACTTCATCAGAAGATATATTTAAGCTCTTTTTGCTAATGTCTTGTGGTTTATTCTATATTGATTGTAAAAGTAATACATAAAAAGGGAAAACATTAGTTCTAGTTGAAATATCTTCCATATTTCTTGTGTGCCACACAGGTTATTATTTACAAAGGGCAGAAAAGAGATGAGCAATGGAAAAATATGTAGATTAAGATGATTAATCTTAATTTTCATTATTTTAGCTTCTATCTATGGTTGATAAAATTCTTTCTCGAGGAAAAACACAACCCCTCACCACATTAGATATCAGTCTTGTAAAGACATGCTTTCCATTATTCCATACCATCTTTACCTGCCATTAATATTTCAGAATAATGCTAGACTGACATTTTGACTAACCCACGGCCTATCCAAAAAAAAAAACCACAAAAAAAAAAAAACGGATGAGAAGAAGCAGAGAAATCATTGCTGGAACAGATACATGATAGGGAGGCAGAGAGAACAGATATTAGACTGGAGAGATGTCACTTCCTCTGGACACTTACAGAATCATAGGATGATAAAGGTTGCAAAAGACATCAAGTCCAACCGTCTACTCAACATTATCATGACCACTAAATCTTGTCCTGAAATGTCATGTCTACACATTTTTTTAACACCTCGAGGGATGGTGAGTCTACCACCTACCCAGGCAGTCTGGTCCAACGCCTCACCACTCTTTCAGTATAGAATTTTTTCCTAATATTCAAACTACACATGCACTGGTTCAACTTACGCCCATTTTCTCTTGTCCTGTTGCTAGTTACATTGAAGAAGAGACCAAACCCCACCTCACCACAATCTCCTTTCAGGTAGCTGTATAGAGCAATATGGTCTTCCCTCAGCCTCCTCTTCTTCAGANTAACTCTCTGGTCTGGGCCATCCAGTCAGCTTTTAACCCATCAAAGAGTACACTTGTCCAAGCCATGAACCACCAGCTTCTCCAGCAGAGTGCTGTGGGAGACAGTGTCAAAGGCCTTACTAAAGTCCAGGTAGACAACATGCACAGTCCCTCTTGCATCCACTAGGTGGGTCATCTGATCATAGAAAGAAATAAGGTTAGTCAAGCAGGACCTGCCCTTGCACTACTATTGTACAGTAAAGCCTCAAAAGCCTCAAATCTCAACCTTTAAGACTGCAAAAATTTACACTTCAGAACACCACATGAACAGTACAAATTGCCATTCAGGGCTATTTGAAATTACAACATGTTCTTCCTATGTTTAATTATGTTCTCAACATCAGCAACTATGAAATGACTATGGAACACTTTTTGCCCACATTATCAAAGGAAACCAAAGCATAAACAGTCATGAGAACAGAAATAATTGAGGAGAAGTTGTGCTTTTGCCAGATAGCAGTGATCATCAATGAATGCAAATAATTGATGGTTTTAATCAGCCACATTTGTCATGTTGTAGATATATTCCCTCTAGTGCATGCATACATATACCTTTTCCATATGTACTTATATATCATGTATGCAGTATATAC
Source organism: Baryphthengus martii (assembly GCA_013396935.1). NCBI lineage: Eukaryota > Metazoa > Chordata > Aves > Coraciiformes > Momotidae > Baryphthengus > Baryphthengus martii. Next base: position 4,180 of record VWZK01002061.1, read on the forward strand.
AGCATGCTAGGATTAGGTAAAGTAAAACAGGTATTGCGTAGGTACTTTTAATTGGAACTGGAAGAACTGTTGGCTTTTTGAGTGGAGAAGAGTAACATGCAAACATTCACAAATTTTCTAAAATGAAATGAATCACACAGTCTCTTCAAATGCAAATTTCTCTCTTTTTTTTTTTTCATATAAGGCTACGCAAATGGTACATTCACTGTCTCATGAACAAGCCTGAAAGGTCAAAGTAAAAGCCTGGTCATTAATTACTGAAAGGTTAATGCAATAATTTGACATTGCATCAGTTGAAAGCCACTTCCAGGAGGTACTTTAGATAACACAGTGCCCTTTATAAATCTACTCCACTGTTTTCTTTGGGTCTGAAATATGAAGCTTGCTCGCTAACAGTATAACCATAACTTATCCCTGTGCTGATAGCAGGTGGAGCTCTATGTCAAAGACATTTAAAAAAACCCAACAAACAAACCAAAAATAAAAAACAAAACACCACCACAAAAAAACCCAGAACACCAAACAAAAAACCCTGACAAAACCCACAGTGCAGGCATGTCAAAACAAGACTCTAAACTGATTAAAGATACATAGGACAAAACCAGCTCTCAGAAAAACACATCTTACTGCAGTCCTCTAGGACTTCAAGTTCCTAATGAAGGCTTGATGGAACTGGAGTTCAAAGCTATAAGAAAGCTAGGGGTAGAAGGGAGATCACAAATGACCAAAATGAAAATATATAGAAGGTGGAGTGTATAGGATAAGGAGATTTTTAACAAACTACATGGAAAGGGCACTGTAAACAGGCAGTGATTTTGCAAAACTAAACGTGAATTGGATTGGAGAATATCTCTATGTTGTTTAACACGTGGTTGTATAAACCCTCTGTGCCCAAATGGATTTTGAGATAGAGCTCATTAACAGTTCCTTCTCTTCTTGTTTTATACGAGCAAATAAAATCTAGTTTCTATACCCCCAAAAAACAATTTAAAAACAGCATCATCTTTCTTTCATATTATAATCTGAAATATGGAAAGTCTACAGCTTCCTCTTAAATCTATTTTACCTCAAATACAAAAACAGAGACCACTCACTGATAGTCTTCAATATCCCCCAAGACTGCTGTTCCTCTAATCATTACTGGTCTACATTTGAATAGATCTCAAAAGAACCTTTAAAAGCATTTCCAAAGGAAATAAAATCCCTTGCACTGATAATTCCTGTCAGCCTCCAGGTCCCATCCCAAATTTTCACAGTATGGAGATACTATATCCTTCCAGTGCATACCAAAAGGCTTCAAGGAAAAAGCTCTTTATTTCAATTGTGCCTAGAATAATCCTTCTTTTCCTAACTTCAGAGGTAGCTCCAGACAGAAAACAATGGCTCTGTGTAGCGTTGCAAGACAATGCAAACTATTGTCAAGAAGAAATTCAGATTTCACTTCTGTTTCTCTGGGATAAACATAAAAAATTACTCATATTTGGAAAGGGGATTATAGACATATGGTAGCATACTTGTTATGCAGAACTGGTTACTCCTAGAAGCTAAATCTTTACTTTGTGGGGAAGGAGAGGGAGAAGGAGGAAGAAAAAGAAAAAAGTAGCAAATAAAAATATTCCTTGCAGGAATTAAAAAAGCATCAATAATAACTCATTTATGAGATGTTCAGTGAACTTTTGTCAAGTCTGACATTGATGTTTTGTAGAAAACAAAACAAATAAATAAAAGAATATCTGGACTGACTACCTAAAAACAATTTTAAAGGCAAATTCAGTTAGACTCTGAAATGAGTTCACAGAAAGAAACAACAAAAGTCTTTTAATTTGACTCTTTTAAAACTCCGAAAAACAGAGAATACTTCAAGAATTATGAACAGAGAAGTAGACAGTTTTTCTCCCAATTTTTGAATGAAAGGATTATATGCAATGATCTATTATTTGCTAAGTGCTGTGAAGTCTGAAGTCTGAATAAGTAAGCAGCACATAGCTACAAATGCACACACATAGATGCAACCCTTACCTTAGCCAGAGGCTTAGATCTCGTGTTAGTAATTTTTTGATCTCTAAGTTCAAATGCTTTCCCTCCAAAAGACCAACCACCATATCTGATAATAGAAAATAAAGTAGTAAGTTACCTAGCTTATACTTAGCAGTCTTCTCTTGCAATAATGAAGTGGTAATATTTATACTCATCCTTTATTTTTCAACTGAAAGTAAAACTTCACCCCTCACAGACCCCTTCTCTATTAAAAAGGAGTAGCTCAATACACTCGTGAAGCAGGTAAACATTATTGCTCTTTTCTGGCAAAGGGATTCCTTCAGATAAGAATTTTTCCATTCTGAAAGCTGAAACCCCTAAGCAACAGGAGGGTTTGCAAGCAAATGAGGTATTACTGACTTTCAGAAACATCTTAAACAGCTTCATTTCTTCCTACTACATTCATACTCTAGCTCAAATCTTTCACCCTAACGTACTCATCTCTATTTTTATCAAATCAGACAAACTTTCTTTTTTAATGTACAAATAGCTAACACTTTCTTCTCCTTGATAAAATCATACTTGGTCTGGTATTTGCACTTAGGTCAAAGTTAGTGGTTGAACTGTAAAGGTACATAAGTAAACATCAAAATACAGTAGATTATAACCTCTGTGGCTGGTATCACAGAATATGAAGTCTTATCAGAGGAATAAAAGCCCTTTTTACTTCAAAGGAACTATTAATTGGAGTATATCCACCTCAATTTGATTGAGTCTCTGAGGAACAGAATCTATATTGTTCGTCCGATTTATATATGCATAAACAGTTTCTTTCTCTGAGATGCTGAAATAACTGGCTGTGGGGCAACAGCAGCCAAGGCATGCCTAGAGGCAATCACCACGCAGGTGCTGAAGGTACTCTAAGAAGTGAGGATGGAAGGGGTTCTGTGTTACCTTAGCCTGACTCTACACCTGAATAAGAACCAGATAAAGGCAACTAGCATTTTTATTCCCAGTGACATAGGTCTGTGCTTTGGATCAGGAAGGACTGCAGTTTTTATACACAAAGGATAAATCAAGGTTAGATATTTTAAGGTTACCTCGTTTTGTTGGAAGGCCTCACTAAATATTCTTCGACAAGGAACCCTGAAAGATTATATAAAATATGTCCTTTCTTATTCTTCAAATAAGGAGCAGAGGTATTGAATCTTGAACACATCTGAAAAACAGTATACATAAAATAAGCACTCTTAAAAATCAGTGGTACTACATTTAGTCATATTTTTGAATTTTTACATAGAATTTACAGCGTGCATTTCAACTGGATTTGCCTTTCTCATCTTTAATACCTTTTCAAGAAATTATGTATGGATTTATGTTTATAAGGCATCTCAAATAATTGTGTCACCTACATATTATAAACACCTTTGATTTCTCTTGAAATCCTACCAGTCACTTTTGCTTTGAAAATATCAAAACTTGTATATAAGTTTATTAAGGTTTAAAACACCGAAAAACACAAGACAGCTATTCACTTGTACCTGCAAAGAAATGCAAAAAAAGGTACCAGCTGGAAACAAAATTCTAATTAATGCAATATACATCTAAAAATGTCATTGATGGACTGCACAGAAGAATAAAGTAAGATGTTTCTAATAATTCAGTGGGATATTCTCACAAGCAAAGAAAGAGAGACAGATACTACGATCAGATATCTCAGAAGCCTTATAAAGTACATTATGTATATCAGCTGAAAAAAAATGTAATGTTCATTTTACATCTCAACCCTACATAACTTAAAATTTGCTCTCAGAGATTCTGATTTTCCATAGCTCATAGATACAGGTCCTACTTCCACTGCCAAGTGACATCTCTCCTTTGGGCTTTCATGGTTAATGGGCCTCCCCCTATGTGAGTTCCTATTCACGTGTATGTCTCACTTCTATAAAGAAGAAACTAATTTTTTACTTTGCTGTGCACTTTTTCCAAAATGGTATTGCTATATTTAAGCTGTAACTCTTACTCTAAATATTTATATCCTTACAAAGGAGAGAACATAGCTGAAACAGAAGGAAATCTCCAATAACTGAAACGCCAGTGCTCTGAGGGTCTATTTTCCTCATCTCTTTCTCTAGCCTTTCAAAAGGAAGACTCAAGGTATTAGATGTAATATACACACAGAGAATTTTTACATACATAAATATAAAATGACATACCTCTTCTTCAGCCACACATCCACATGAATCCTGAGGTGACACAGATTCCATCTGCCAACACGAATTATTTTTTCTAATGGGAATAAACATAACAATAAAAACAACCATTAAATGAAAGGAATATATTATGTAACAGAAGAAACACACAAAGTAATGAGTAGATCTGGCATCTTGAATACCTTCTTTTAGCATTTGATTACAATAGTAGCTATGTCTAAAGCTATATCAATTTTACTTATTTCTATCAAAGTGGATTCACTAAAAATATGTATGTGTGTCAAGCAGCAAATGAGTTGCATGCCCTGTATTTGCAGCCAGTAAGAAAATAAAGCATAGTCACCAATCTGTATTCCTAAGGTTGGAAATCTGAAATGCTTCTTAAAAAATATTGTAAGTATCATCTCATCTTCATTCATATGGACATCAGACTTGATCAAAAAGCTTTCAGTGACTTTTAAGGGATTTGGACCAGACCACTAACAATGAAGCCTACTTATGTATTTTACCTGGATATCAGCTCCTTCATCAGAACAGATTTGTCATTAACCTCATGCTTCCAAGAAAACGTTAAGATAGTCCATGACACAGGAAAAAAAAATACTGAATTTATAAATTACAATTAAGAAAGTAGTTATATTATTCACAGTTACCCTTGTTTTGAATTCATGCATGTGTCGTCCCAATCAGAGAAATATCTCAGGAGAATCTGAGAAAGGTTTCCCAGTTTATCGTCTTCAGTGCTGTTCAAAGTGGGCCACAGGAGGGGGAGTAAAGAAAAAGAAACACAAACATGTTAATATGCCTGGTTCTAGCAACTTTCAGGCTCAAGATTCTACCCTTACCAAGAAATTAAACAACTATAAAATCCATTCATAGGAATCATACCAAAACACAAAAATTACCTAATTTCAAAAATTGTATGTGAACATTTAAACAAAAGTCAATGCAATTATGGCTAAACAAATCTCAACATCTCCCCATGGACATATTTCTCTTTACAAAAGCACATTCCTAACAGGTAACATGGTTTTACGTTTCATTTATAAATTCAAAACAGCATTATCTTATCTTTATGAAGATAGCCGGATATTTGTCCAGTAGAGAAAGCGGTCTGCATGTGATGTGCATTCAGTACAGAACAGTTCACAGCTGAGCTTTAGATACTGCACAATATAAGTAAGTAAATAAATCTAGTTGGCTCCAAAGCTGAACATAAAGATAGAGGTTGAGTAAGAAGGGTACCAGGCTTTGGTAATACTGTGTGACACCTTCAAACCTGAGAATTACTTTGAGAAAACTGTTTCGATCTAAGCAATTCATTCAAATGAAGCATGCAAAAGCTTGTTTAAATACACATGTGCATTTACATATAAATGGCCATGGCTGGTATTGAAACATTACCCAGTTCAAACTGCTCCAAAGTCTTTGCCCTTTCCTAGAGAAAATCCTTTGCACACCACTTTTCTAATTTTATCTCTCCTTCATAAGAATCTATAAAACTGTACTAAACATCTGAAAAATAAACAGCTATTGTAAAAGGTAACCTATTATTCTTCCTAGAATACAAATAGTCTTTAAAACATGAGAACTCAAGGATAAAGGTCCCAGAACTCTGAATATTGATGATAATGAATGCAACCTTTACCTAAAGAAGGATTCTGCATTGTCATAAAGTCGTGGTGTCAGCTTGAGAGAAGGATAATCGATAGCCAGCGGCTTCACACTAAACAAGGCCATTGCTAGAGCAACAAAGAGTGCAGGCAGCAGCACATTTGACAGACTTCCTCTCCAGTCTCGCCTAGTGTGATAAAATCTCTTCATCAGAAGGGCAACAATCTGTGTGAGAACAAGATGGGCTCCACGTACACTTGAGGTCCTTGTAAGTGAGATATCTGAGTGAGACAAGAAACAAAACAACAAACCAACTCTTGATGAACAAGTAAAATCAAATTAATTTAAATAAAAGTTATAAAAGAAATAGAGGCACATTTTCAAATACAGAAAATAATAGTCTTTTTGATATAAAAAAATGAAACTATATAAACTTACAAATATTCTCCTGGATGGAATAACACCCTGAAGTATAAAACCCCCAAGTCTAACTAGGTAACTCTTCCCATAAGGGAAAATAGATATTCAGTTGACACATTATCTCTGTGGCTCCCCGTACACAGCAAAAGGAGTACTGAATGCCTGTTCTCCCATGGTCCTCACACTGGTACAACCATTCCTTGTGCATTGCCACCTTTACTCCTAGACAATTTACTGCAACAAATATGGTCTGTATTATCAGCACCATGACTGAAATCAGGAACAACTTTTCCATGGGGATTTCAATGGGACATCTTCAGAGTATATAACAGAGCTTCACAAATGCCAGAGATGTGGATTTTTGTAAAAGCATTACCTTAATTTCTTTGCTCATATGGGATTGATAAAATTTGCAAATGTGTTAGTCAATGCAGTTCTCATAATCCCAGCTCAGGGGCTGTCTCTCACTTTCCCGTGGGGATACGCCCACAGCTTGTTAACGTCGCACCAATTAGACATTTTCTAGACTCTCCCTTAAGTTCATTTTATTGTTCTTAGACACTCATGAATCACACCACTTTGCCTCCTCCATTTTAGGCCCTGATGCCTTCTAGGTACGTGCAGACTATCACCAGCTTCCCTTACTTGTGGCCTTGTCAGACTGAATGTACTTCACGTTCTTCTCCTCCCGTGAGGCACAGCAGCGTCTCGTAAATTTACCTCCACAGATATATGCACTGTAACAAGACTGAATAACCTGTTTATCGTAGTTCTCAAAATATAGTATATTTTATGATCCCTTGTGATTTGTCTCTAACTACCTTCCTTTCTGTGTATGAAGACCACTCTATGCAGCATTTCCACGTTACATTTTAACAACTAGTTGTATGGGAACTTTCATATAACCTCAAATTAATTGTCCCTCACTTAGCACTGTGGTGGTTTTTTTCTGATTTACTAGAACATTAATCCCAGAAGAGAATACTGTGGGACAACTGGGTGGAAAAGACAATCAGAAAAAGGAGTTGAACTTCTAACAGAGTGGCCAATGAGCGAAACAGCTCAAATTCTGTACTTTACAACTGAAGTGTGAATTATAAACTTATGACTTCTTGTGTTAAAAATTATGTGTATTTTGACATGAAAAGTTCTGATCAAGTAGATAGATACATTGAGGGAGATTGTGGCTTTTAGGGTTTGGGCCTACACAAGAGGAGAAAGTTGGATAAGACTAAGCTTCATGGTGACACAGAATACCTCATGAGGACTTCTCAAGGCTAAGACTTTTGGAAAAAAAAGATAAACAACACATCTACCCCAAGGAAGAGCAAAAGGGAGGAACCACATATGAATAGGTTAAGCTTTCTCGGTCCTTGGAAAGGTTACGGACCAAACACTCCAGAAAACAACATCCAGCATCAGAAAAATAATAAAAGACATGGAACAGACAACATGGACTTGATGAGGCTGAACCATGCGCCCTGAGGGCTCACCATGAGTACAGGACTGGTTTGGTGAATGAAGGAAAAGCAGTGGATGTTGGTTACTTTGACTCGACAAAGCCGGTGACACGGCCTTTCACAGTAACCTTAGAGCAAAGGAGGTGAGCAGGACTACAAGGACTGCTGGCCAGACTGTCAGCCACCACCCTGCAGGCTGTGAGCAGCACTACTGGGTCCAGCTGAGGAGAAGTGTGTTACTAGGACTAGGGCTGTCCCAGGTGAGGAAAACCCAGACTAACAGTATTTCTTAACACACATGTATGCACACCTACACCTGGAGGCAATCTGCACTGTTTGGAGGCACCTGCAGGTCAGGCACTGAGGAAAAGGAGAATCTAATGGCAGCAGAAGTAGCTCTCTCCCAGCACCCATGGACCCCAGTGGCATAAGGGACCAAAGTGTCTGCTCAGGGAAAGGACAAGAAGCAATAGACACCAGCTGGAATAGGGGAAATTCTGACAATATATCAGGAAAAAAAATTCACTGTGAGGGTGACAACCAAAACTCAAGACCATACTGTACAAGGCACTGAATAACCTGCTCTTACTTCACCCACTTGACCTGCTCTTCCAACCTTCTCTGATTCTATTAGATTCCAATTAACTAAGTAATTAATTTTGGTCATGTTTCTGGGGAAAAAAAATCCAATATCTATGCTTTTCATTCTGCAACTGAATGGCATTGCTATTTTCCCCCCGAAAATCCCACAGAACAGAAATTCTGTCTTTAAGCAGTTCTAATCACAGTCACATCTTGCTAATTTGACAGCTGACACAAATGGGATTTAGCATTTTTAATATCTACAGAGAGAAAAAGTAGCTACAAAATTCAGATCGCAGTTCAGTATTCACGTGCCTCAATCAAGAACAGTTACATTTTGAGCTTGGAACCTATTTTTTCTATGAATTAGACTAGTAGGAGTAGATAAACTTAGTAAAAGCAAAAAAATTAATGCAAACTTCTTATGAATGTATTAAGATCTTTGAATTATTATGGTAAGACATTCAACATTTGATTCAATATAGAAATTGAGACACTTGGAAGCAGAACAATTTTCAAGGGATGGGTAGAATAAAACAGATCCTGTAAATCCAGGTGAACATCCCTGAAACTGTAAAATATACCATCTTTCATTTTATCAAAGTAGTGAAACACCAGAAAAGCAGCATGGAATGAGATATTTGCTATAGTCTCAGACCTGTTTTTAGGTTATAAGCATCAAATGTCAGGGAAAGATGCTGCAAGATATTTACCGCTTTGAATCTCTGAAACAGGGCTTTGATGGCTACCTTCTGGGGGCAGAAAGGAAAATCAGAGCTGCCATTCACTCTTTTTTTCTTGAAAAATGGTGCAGACAGCAGTGATAAATTAATTCAGATGACAATAGGAAGAGAAATTGTTGCCCTGAATAAAAATAATTGTCCATTATGTCCAATATCTTTATTCTCATTCAATATTTCTAATGATGGCCAGCCAAGATATATTATAAACCATTATATTAAAAGTATATGTTTGCTTCAGACACTTTTAAAAATGGTTTGTCTTTTCTAAAATAGACATGTTTATTATTTTAAATTCTCATTGAGAAAAGTGTCACATATCTTTCTGAATCATCTTTGCGACCTTGAATTCTGTCATTCCTTTGTGTTTCAGGTAAAATGCAAAAATCTTTATCTGTTTAGAAATTATTCTAGTTGATGGTACCAGATATGCTCTTAAATCTTGCTTTTGGAGGCAGGTTATAGAAGTTTCCAATCTGTCTTCTGCATAAATAAACTCAACGTTTCAGTCTCCTCTTACAGGAATCTTTATAGTCCTAATCCCCCTCTTCAGCTGCCTTAAGTCTCCTTATATTACCACTGTATCAGTCTCAAAATATATTGTGTTCAACACAGCTATCTATCACATGTGAAAACACTACTGATTTATACAGCAGCGTTACGCATTTTTGTACTGATCTGCATGTCCTCTGTATGCACCATACCATTTTGTGGCTGCAGTCAGACACTGTGAAAAGTAGCCTGCATTGGGCTTTCCACCATTTACAAAATACATACTCTCAAGGTATTAAATAGCTAAAAAAAAAAAAAGGAGGCGGGGGCGCAAAACACCATTCCTGTGTACACTTGACATTTAGCCCTTCAAGTTCCTTAATCCTAGATGCATAGTTTAATTCAATTTTCCTTTAACTAGAACCTAGAGAATTAAATTTTGCTTCATAAAGCCTGTAAGTAATTCACCACCTATATTTGATATGCATGTGAGGAGGTGTAAAAGTAGCACACATTTATGGGAAAACAGTTTCTGATTACAACTGATAATCAACAAGACCAGCTGACCTCTCTGCTAAGACAATTTTTATGCAGAAAGATTATGGAAATATTCTCATTAATAATTTAGATCACAAAATTTAAAACCTGACCCAACTGTTAGAAGCTGTCTTGCCTGACTTACGATTGCAATTATCTGCAAGAAACGCAATTATATTCATATTTAAGTTGTACTTTCCAATTCATCCAGACTCTTCATCGTATTCTGAAAAAGATTTCTGCCACTTTCCAATTCATACAGTTAATATCAAGTACAGGGAAACAGCATAAATCCTAAAATTTGGGAAAAAAAAATTGTCAAAATCCTTTATATATAGACTGCTCTAGAATTAGGAGTAGAACAAAATATTGTCTGAGTCTCTAACTGGACATCTTCCACCCTTTTAGCTCTCCTAGAAAATAATGTAATCCAAAACTTTTTTCATGGCACAGTAAAATAAAGGAAAAAATGGTCTGTGCAATGGCTATGTTAACAGCCAGGAGTAGCCATTTTCAATTCTGCTTCTGTCATTTTGACATTTAGAAAAGTCATTTAGAGGAGGTTGAAGTTTTGAAACGATAATCCTGGAACTGAAGTGCCCTGGCAAAAGTTGAACCAGTTCACATGAAACTGGTTGCATTTGGAAGCAGTATATATTTATAAGCTTATCAGAAGTTCTGTGCCAGCAGGGGGTTCTCTAAGCTAGTGATCTGACATCATTCTGCATTTTGCCATATGCCTTACTGGCGTAGAGTCAGTGCAAGACCATCAATCTGTGCACAGTAGTCCAGTAGAACGTATAAATATCTCCATCTTACATATTTTTTTATTTATTACAAAAATAATCACAATGCTGATTTTCTTTGCAGGATGATTTTTGAGGACTGATTTTCATGTAAGGCATTTGAATAAAAGGGCCTTTGACAGTGTGAGGTATAAAGAGAATGTCTCTAGTCTGTATTTCATACTGTGATTGATTCTCCCTTTTATGTAATGGGGTCATGAGCTGTCTCCACACAGAGCTGGTCAGAAAAATCTGTATTTTGAGGGGAATTTCAGAAGAGAAATTCCTTTCTAGCATTTTTCTTTTTAAAAATTGTGAATATTTCCCCAAAAACATTGCTTCAGATTGTTTCTGTCTTAAAAAAATTTCTGCCCAGAAAACCAAAACTTCAGCAAAACTGAAAGTTCCTCCTCCCTCCCCCATACATACTGCTTAATACAATTAAATGAAATATTTTAAAGGGAATATTTTTTTTTCCTAATTAAAAATTCAACTTTATATTCTGGACCCCAGATTCCAGAATAAGATTCTCCATGAGCCTGAAGATCTCTGAGACAGAACAATAGAGTTCTAGGTAACTGTAGAGTTCATCAGTAAAATTAACATATTTAAAAGCCAAAGAATTGGTGTCTGCCACTCCACAATCTCACAAAGAAGCCCTTTCACAATTCAGATCTCCCTAAAGACAATAGACTGATCAGAGAATTTCCTTCCTTTACTTAAGACATTCTTACTGTTCAAGACTTGACACGTTTAATATTTTAGCACACTGAAGACCACTGAAAAGACAGCATGAAGTATTTAACTGATTCCTATTGGAAAATGAAGAAAGAACCAACATAACCAGAAAAATGTGCTGAATACTATCACTAAAAAAACCACAACACCCATATCCTACAACCCAAAAATCTGTCCCTAGAAAAACTACCAGTAAACATGTAAAATAACCTCTTTAAGCTCCCTAATTTCCCATTTCCCAGAGAAATGGGTCAGAACAAAAGTTCATTTGTAGGCAAGAAGCTTAGGAAAAGAATGGGGCAAACTTTGTTCAAACTACCCACCCTCTATTTAGAAGGAATAAATTCTAAAACCAGGCCTAAACACAGCAGCTATGATCTACCCACAGCAATGTGTAGGGGCCTGGAGAACTGATAGGGTATCGTTGTATCTAAATCTCTTACAGGCAGTAACAATTTACAGTTACCCTCACTCAACTGGTTAAAGAGAAGATACACCTGACCTTCACCGGCTAAACAAAAGAGACAGTAAAGTGCTTTTTTTTTCCCCCAAAGGAAAACTGTAAAACATGCAGGAAGGAGTTAGAGGGCAAGATTTCACACATGAAATAATTTTAACTATTTCTTGGTGCATCGTTATCAAATCAGTGACAGAGGTGCATCTAAGCAATAGCGTTTGATCCTGGACGGCACTGTTTGCACCCAGGATTTTCACTCAGGTTTGTTGCAGGTGGTTAACACGTTGTACAGACTCACATAAGCCACGTAGTTAAGTGGCAATGGAAAATACATTGCCAAGTATCCATCAGAGAAAAGGAAAGAAACAAGACAGAGTATGTATAGCAGGGTTTTTTGGCCCTTCCTTCCCATTCTTTTATTACAGTTTTTCACAAAGCACTATGACATAATCTGAAAAAAATGTATAACGCAAGACACAACACAGGTCAATTTGTTAATACATAAAGGAGCTACAGTCTTTTTTGTTGTTGGCAGAGGAAGAACAGTTAAAATGAGGAATTTTCCAGGCACAGTTTCACATGAAATATGATTGGTACAAACACTTTAAACACCAATCAAAACTACTTTACTCCTCTTGCACACTGATGAACCTTCACCCTATCTTCCACAGGATAGCCTTGAGATAGCTAACTAGCAAACTGAGGAATTATTAAAACCAGGACTAATTTTGGGGTACTGAATAACCCAGTTGAATAGAATACATTGTAGCTATCAAAAGGGCAAACTAGACAGAATACTTTATCTAGATTCCCCATAGCTCATTAGATTGATGTGTGTTGCCTTTGCTGATACAGGCTAGAGGTGAAGCTGATACAGTTAGAGGTGAAGATGAGGAATTACAGCTTCAACACTGCCGACATCTCTGCAGCAAAAGATTCCTGCCCCCAGCCTTTTCAACTTTTATATAGATTACTAGGTGAATCCATCTGAATCTACCTCTTCCTACAGCAGTCCAGCATCAGAATATGCTGGTGCAAAGACCTACAAAATATCAGAACAGGAGATTTTTAGTGTAAGTCCAACTCAAGGTGTTTACTTTTTTTTTTCCAAACCTGCCACAGCCTCATCCAAATTATGAATATCAGTCCTTTAATTTTAAGAACATGCATTTTTTCAAAAATACAAAGGTAAGCCAGTCTCTTGACTTCACATACAACAATTAATGAAATACACAAAGCATTTCCTGACACTCTTAACCTTCTATTTAATGCAAGAATACCCAGTCTCATATCACTGCAAACATCCATTAAGCTTTCTCATCACTCATCTTAAAATAATAGAAAATCCTCTAAAAATATAAATGCCACACCATGCAACAGCATCTCATGTACGGTAATAGATAGGAATTTTTGAGCAGATGTGCATCACAGCCACTCTCTATTTTAAGGGTAAATTTGGGGAAGCAAAAGGGTCCAAATGGCATTTTGCAAGTAAATATGGCAGTCAGAAAGCCAGTGAACTGAGACCTCTGCTTTTAATTTATGAACCTGATTTATAATCTTACCTTCCCATATCTATTTATCTGTTTTATCTACTCATTGCATGCAGCCTTAAAACTAGACTGCAAGCTGTCAAATGTAGCGAGAATATTTATTTTTTTTTAAATCTCTACTCTTAGTCCACAGGGTGTCTGGAACAACAGGACTTGACTTAGATACGGTTTCCAAAGTGCCACTGCTACTATAATAAACAATAATAGCCACCACAACAGCTAGGGGAAAAAAAAACAACACCCTAGTTGCTGCTGAAGTGTTAGCTGATGTCAAAACACCACTTGTTTTCACCATAACAGAAACTTGACTGAGTACATATTTAGTTTGGAATGTAACACTTTTAGTGAAATGTTACAAGCACCTACTCCAGTTATAAAAGCATCCTCATAATTTTCAGTGAAGGGAATTAATTTCCTAGTACAATATTGTCAGTTTTCTTCCCTAGTCATAAAAACACAAATATTGCAGACACATAAATAAATAAGAAACAATGGTGCTGTCTTCCTATCCGCTACCCTACAGACCCCAAAGAGAACCAAAAAGGGTTGTTACGCAGACAGCTAACCTAATCTGACAAATGGCCATATAAACTAGTCCGATCCTGATGGAAGAGAAGGACACATTGCTGAATGCACTGTTCTCATAATTTATAAATATAAGATTTTATTTTGTTCTACAGCTGCAGCTTTCTACGGCTACATTTCTACATTTTCTTTGCCTTGATTTATCTCGTCTCTATATTCTAGTTGGGGTTGTTGCCAGCCTCAGTCGTACTAAAAAAGAGGTTGAAATTAAGCACCAAATATTCTTTAGCTTTGTGTGGTGAACTCTACCATGGCCATAGCACATTCATCATGATAAGATGGGCATATTCTGTGGAAACAAGTAAAAGACAAGTATTCAGCCAGGTGGATGCAATCCTATCATGACCTGAAAAGGAAAATTACTGTAATTTCGGGAGCACTAATTCTCTGATTCTGAGTTTTTGCATGATCACCTAGCAACATTAACAAATACGTTAATTTCAAATTCCAGGAGATAATTTTCCAAATAGATATGCTTTTATTGTGGTACTATCTCCCCTGCAGTGATGCACCTGCAACGAATTGTCACATGGAGAAGGGGACAATAGAAAGGAACAGTTGAAATCCAGACACAGAATAGTAGCACAAAATGGAAGCCTATTTGGACCTTCTGTCTGTATTTTTTAGAAGCACAAAAAACAGAGGAGAAGTACAGTCTGTCAGAATTGTCAAAAAAAAAAAAAAAAAAAAAA
>VWZK01002061.1:19061-43072 GCA_013396935.1 Baryphthengus martii
AGAAGAGATCCCAACTTATTTCATCTGTCTCTCTTCTCTCTCTCATATTTGGCAGAGAGAACAAATGCATTTACACGTGCACAGGCACACAACTGTTAGATACATCCTTTGTGCTAGACTATACCCTCTTAATACAATAAACCGCACACACAGATCAGTTCCTTTTCTTTGCAAAAGTGCAACTCAATACTCAGAAAGCTATTAGAATTCAACCACTGAATTCAACCCGTAGACTCGGGTTATAACTTTTCAAGATTTAGTCCAATGTAGATCATAAGGCTACAATCCACAGTACTTTTTGCTGTGTCTAGTGAAAATTTGGTGAAAGAGAAGGACAGCAACATAATCTGAACCCTTCCTCTACTGCAGCACTTAACATAATGTCAGACAACGCTAAATATCAGCATTTTGAAACTAGGCAGATGAAATGTAGCAAGGGTTGAAGGAACTATATATTCAAACCAGGTGTTCTCAAGTACTTCCCCAGTCGTAACGTGCTTCCCAGAAAAGGGACTTTTAAACTACAGCTGTCCAGTTTGGTACTGCAGATGATTTCCATTATGCAGCTGCTCAGTTTACTGTGAGTAGCCTTTGGAGAGACTGTTTAAAGCACTCTGGAACAAGCCTCCTGGAACTAATCAGAGAAAACTCAGACAACAAATGGAGCAGACCTCTTCAACAGGGCCAAGATTTCACCCTGACAGACAAGGACATTCAACTTTTATAATTTGTGCAAGCATTATCTTAAGATGAACAAAATACTCTAAAATATTGCAACTTCCATAATCAAGAATACTTTTAGACACCATCTCTGCTGGAGTTATTCTATTAACAATAAAATCGTATCAGAGTTTGTGCAGAGAAACAATTCAAAGCTGAGAGATGACTGAGTTCTGCACAAGGCATGTTTTATTCAGGCCCACAGCTATAGCGAACAATTGAAAAATGTAGTTGATGAATAACCTCTTTCCTCAGGCATTCTGGTACCTTATCAATAGTTGTATTAAACAGCTACAAGGATCTTGATTAACAGAACCAACTGTTTCACATTTGCTAATGCCTCCAATGAATATGGTAACCTAGATAAACTGCAAAATAGATCAAGAGACAGATAGAAGGATAATAAATGATATAGAAGTCCAACACCAGGTCTACATATCATGAAGTCCCATATAAATATTTCAAAGGAGAAATTAACTGTCAACAGTGTAATATACAAATCTTATCAGGTGTCACCTTGTGGTCTATAGAAGTTTATTGCATAAACAGGAAAAAAGAAGTACAATCCTAAGTGCTCTCTGCTAAGCATACTGCCTTTCATACTGAATTTACTTTGGATGTTGTCCCTGTAACTCCTAAACTATTGTTTTGTTAGCTTTGAGAAATGAAAACCTTGTAATGCTGCAAAATGGTGGTAGTGTTGAGAAAATAGATGTGTGACTATTGGTAGTGTCTTTGTGGGCTTTTATAACAGAAAAGAAATGTTTTAGTGACAAAGCAGAGACAACAATTTCACCAAAGGAGTTATTTTTGAGAAGGTACTGGATGCATGAAAATCTAGTTTAATGTGGAAGTACCAACCTCAAATACAGCCTTGCTAGCACAACTAAGATGTATAGCATATATATGTATGGTATTTACCCATTAGATGAGGTAAGATGTGAAGACAACTCCATGAAGCGCCTTCCCTAAGCAACAGTTCATTTCAGAATGAAAATTAAGTGCACTTAGTCTTGATAAAAATTTCTTAAAAAAAATTGACCCATTAAATTACTTATAGAATTAGGTTCAAGTGTTTGCTGGTGCAACAGCATTAAGAAAGCAAAGTTCTGTTTTAAATATTTGTGTGTATGTGTGTACATACACATATGCCGTCTTAATATCTTTGGAAAACTCCTACTACTGAGCAACAGAAAGAGCATAAGGATTTCATTAAAGCTGGGAAGAAAATATTACTACAGATGTAGGAGAAGCCACATTAGTGTCACATCAGGCAACCCACCGTTGCTGTTACATCAGGCAAACCACTGCTGTCTAACTTTCAGAAAGAAGGAACCTCCAATTAAATGTGATGTTGATATAACTTCAAACATGTTATAATACTTTGTTTCAACCCTTATTTTGTAATTACAAGGAACTCAATCTGTCCTAGTGCATTAAATGCTCCCTTCTAAGAATAGAAGAAACCACTTGACCACATATCAACAGACATCCAATTCCACTCTGTTACCAAAATGCACAAATCAGTAACACGTTTTACTGTAGCGTATTTTCTGCAAAGGCCCCAGGCTTGTGTCAAATGCACCAGAAGAGGGAACACACCTCCATGGGTAGACTAACTCCAACAGCTGATTTTCTACAGTTTAGTTTCACTGTAATTCAGGTTCCAACCCTGTTTTGCTGCCAGAAAATATTAGATCCAAACCTGGTATCTCCAAAACATTTCTAAGATCACAGAATGCTACAAAATTAATTTATTTGGCTCTTCAACAAGATATCTGAATATTTTAATTCTGCAGTATTGGTCTCTTAATGATGCAATGTACCCACTTTCTAGCTTTTTGCCTGCTTTTCCATATGCTCAGAATATTTTGTTATCCATGGTTAGCTAGTCACCCCTTAGACTTGCTCTTAGCTGTCCTGATTATTTGTGTACATACACTGCCTGCTGTAGTTTATAATAATTTTATTGGACTCCACGGAGTTGGTTTCTCCATTTTCTCAAGGCTATTTGGCTCCAATGATCTTGTCACGCAGTCATTGCAAGCTCAGTCTAACCTTTTTTTCTGCATGCTCTGTAAACATCTACAAAACAATAACCATCAACTGTGTGCCCCAGCTGTGTCTAAATTAATTATGCACTCCTGTATTATTATATATGCATGTATTATGCCTGCACACATAGGCATTCCTGACTTAAAAAGAAAATGTCAACTGTTCTCACCAAAAGGTGAGTTTTATTCCAATTTTTTTCCTTGGAATAAAACTAAAAATTGCGAGTAACCCTTCCACAAAGGAAACTTAAACCACTAGAAATTACACCATGTGCTTTCTATCTTTGAAGTTACCAATACTAAAATTGTTACAAATTAATTGATTTAATTAATAGACTGCTACTACTTACCTCTAATATTTGCATTTAGAAAGGGTCAAATAATTCTGAGCTTAATTTATATTATTGTGGTGTGTTGATCCTGACCAGCAGCTAAGCACCATGCAGCTGCTTGCTCACACTCCTCCTACTCCAGCAGGATGGAGAGAGAACAGGAAGAGAGACAGCAAGAAAAGTTGTAGGTCAAGATAAAGACAGTTTAAGAAGTAAGAGAAAAAGAAAAACAAAACAAAAACCCAAGCAATGCAAAGGCATTCACTCCCCACCTCCCACAGGTAAACTGATGCTCGGCCAGCCTGGTGGCAATGGCTATTCCCTCAGTTTTTATTGGTAAGCATGGCACTGTATTGCATTGAATAACTCTCTGGTCAATTTGGATCAGCTGTCCATGTCATAGCCCCTCCCAGCTTCTTGCTCACCCTCACCAAAGAGAGGTGGAGCAGAATTAGAAAAAGAGAAAGCCTTAACACTGCAAGTACCGTTCAGCAATACTGGTGTGTTATCAACACTCTTTTAGTCACAAATCCAAAGCACAGCACCATAAGGGCTGCTGTGAAGAAAATGAACTGCATTCTAGCCACACTCAGTACCGGAAGACTCTATAAAACATAACTAGTAATTATTAAAGCTTAAGTTCACTGAGATACTGTCAAATTTTGCTGAAGTAATGTCTCTTGTCTATTTTTGGCATTGAACATCAGCCTACGTTATGTATTAATTTATTTGCAGCTTCATTTAAGAAGGAACATGCACATTGCACCCCTATACCTCCTGGTTGGGGAGACAAGAGATATTTTGGGTTCTACACAATCCTGACTGTGTAGAAGGGCTCAGTACCAGCAAAGGACAACCAATAGCCCTGCTTGTGCTCAGATCCATGCTTTGTGAAAGCAGCTCTCTAGTCCAAATTCTTTTACAAATCAAAAAGCAGCATCCTGTGATCTCAATAAGCCAGCTGTTTGCTCTGGGGGAGTTTGAAAATTCATTTGACTACTTTGACAACAGAAAGTTTGACTGCCTTTGAATCTGCTTTCAAAGACAAAATTATACAGGTCAAGCTACTGCCCATGGAGCATTCTGGTTAGCTTTGACAATGATGGATACCTTTCATGACCGCTTCCTAGATCCCTTATGCCAACACTTCACAAATGTCCTTAATGATGAATGACAGTCATCCGCAATGAATGACAATTTTTCAATACTGTCATCCCCAAAGAAATGGCATTATCATCACACTTTTTCCTATAATTTATCAGACTGAAAACCAAAATCTCTGACTACTAGATTCTTTACTAATGTAATAGCTTGAACAAATAATAAGTTGTGTGTTTTGAAATGCAGATGGTAAAAGATAAGTTGTTAGATGCTGTGTACTGTTTTCATTACTTTAGGAATCGTAAATATTACTCTTTAATGAACATGCAATGTGGAGAAGACAGACTGTTTTGACTTGAAATTCATTCAGATACCCTAGTTCAGCCTTGAAGAAATACACAACTGATTGTTATAAAAGAAAGAGATATTCAAAGCTGTATTTTGAATGGGAGTCTTGTTCTCACCACACACAGGAGTGGATATTTTATTTGGTTAGTGAGGGGTGTTTTTATATTGTAATTACATCTTCACTGATTCAACAGAGACTGAAATAGTTCAGCAAAAAGACCCTCTGGAAAAAGTCATCCAGTCAAGTTGGTAGATTATGAGAAAAGATCTTATCTTCGGCCACAATTCTTGTAATGGATTACTCATTACTGGCAGATCCAGTTGAATTTATGTTAACAAACAACACAAGCTTGGTTCAAAATTATTATTTCCATTACTGTAACAATGAAGATTCTCAAGCACATGTCAGGCCCTCTCTGTGCCTGCGTTCTATAGAAACACAACAAAAAGGACTGCACATAGAACAAAATTTTCAAATATGTTCAAAATGTTCTATATGTTCAAAGAATACTATAGATATAAATCATGAAATAGAAAGAAATATATAGAGAGAGAAAGAATCATGAAAACTCCAGAAACAAGAAAATAATGATGAGCTTGGTGGGCACTATAATAAGAGAATCTGAGTCTTGCATTTTGCAAAGTATCACATTAGTGACTTCTAAAAACATTTTTTAAGGAGAACAAGCTTCCTAAGGTTTCACAGATATTAGGGAGGACCTCCTCCCTGGCTTGTAGAGCAGGAAAATAGAAAGCTCAAAAGAACTTGCTTTAAAACAAACAAATGTTTAAGGGAACCTGAAACAATATGCCATTTGATAGGACGTCTTCAACTGAGTGGGGGCAATAGGTTTTATTTATTTTTTTTTTATTTGCACGTGGATGGAGATGAATACACCTTCTCAAGAGCTTATGGATTTTATATCTGTGGTATATCTCAGCAATATTTATCCACTGCCAGTATGAGTCAAAGAGGGTAATTCTGTGCCAGGGACTGGTAGCAAGCAGTACGTTAATGCTGATGGAGCGAGAAAAAGCTTGTGTGCATGTGTACACACAGTAGGAGGGTGGGAACACGACTGTGAATTGATACAGAGATGAATCATGGTAGATGTACAAAAACCTACTACCAAGGCAGATCACATTACACATACAAATGAACAATTACCAGATGGTAGCAGGCAGTATTCTCCACTTGCACATGCATTTCTCAATTTTGGGAACTTTGTGCATGTTTATCTTTGTGTTTGTGATCTTTATAAATCTGGCTGCTTCAGAAGGTGCCTAATTTTCTACTTACAGGCTGATTCAGCATCATTTGTATGGTCCACGTGTGCTACTGATGAAACATAGGGTGTCTTCTCCGAGTCCTGCAGTAGCTTCAGAAATACCTTTCAGGAAAAAGGGGAAAAAAAATAAATTAAAATTCATTTTCTAAAAACTACTTTAAATATATATCTACATATATCTACCAAATCATCCAAACTGTCAGATATTAGTGGTTGCTGTACTCACTCCTCAAGGATATGACTATAAAATGAGTCAAGCTCTTCGGTGAGGGAATTCTGAGGATAAGGTGAGTGGAATAAATGCCAATAGATGCAAAAGCACTTATACAAAGCATTGCTGGCCCATGCACACTGCCAGCTGCAAAGTTTTTTCAACAGACTGGCTGCCTTAGATTGGCATTTTATGCTCCTAAACTGTTGGAACTTATTTACTGTGGTTTTTACCAAGGGCATATGGACAGCTTCAAGTCTCTTCTGATACTCTAGCTAGAAATCCGTGGGCACAACTGAAACTGCTACCAAAGAGTTTTAGTTGCACAAGTACAACCATTTAGTATACAAAATCCCACAGAACTGAGAACCACATAGCTCTGAGTAGCATCCATACATTTATGCAACCATGTGATCAATAATGGTATTGAAAAACATCTACACGACAATGCAATCATCAGGCACAGCCAACATTAGCAAGGTCCTGTCTAACTAATGCTATGGAGAGGACTTGGGCAACAGTGTGTGTTTTGTAGCAAGACCATTAGTATGTACATCCTAAATTGAGACAAGACGGTAGGATCCTGTTACCTGAAATCAATATGGGAAAAACTGAAATTATTTTTTTAATAAAAGTAACAATCTAAAAATCTGCACAATAGTAGAATTGTAAGAGTTGAATCCTCCTAAGCATAGGGACAGACTTCAGAAGGAAGCTAAAGATAACACGTAAAAAAACCCCACCAAACATCAGAATTAACTAACTGTATAATCATGAAATCTATTTAAATGCTATATACACTTTCCCAAACAGATCTGTGTTTGAGCAACTGCATCTTGCCTAATTGTGTTTCACTGTTCTGTCCACATAAAGTTCTTTGAATTTCAGAGATATATTTCATTTGTCAGTCTCTCAGCCCTGCAGAAGATTAGAACTGTCATAGTGAGTTAGTTATTAACGCCCCACTTCTTGTAAGCTCAAATGAAAAACAAAACCAACAATATAACAAAAAAATCCTTGTTTCCAAAGAGCTCATACAATAGAAGAAAACAAACAAAAAAAAGAGTCAAATCTGAAGTACTTTATAGTTGTGGAAAGATATTTCTTGACTTGCTATGGTCTGACTATTACATAAACCATATTTTGCTTCATCAGTATAATTGACATTTAACAGTGGTTATTGATTGCATTTGTTTCCTGCCAACTTTCACAGACCACTTTTGGCCATAGCAAATGCTTGTCACACTAACTTTATGTGACCTGGTAGTGCTGGGTTAATCGTTGCACTTGATCTTCAAGGTGTCTTCGAATCAAAATGATTCTGCGATTCTATGTGCTGTGGTCATTTATAAGAGAAACACAGAAGAGAGACTTTTCTTTTAATTCTTTATGAATAATTCAGTTGTATAGAGCTTAACTTCAAAGGAAACTTCAAAGGTAGATCATTTTTTAGACCGCGGTTTAAAAAGAAATGTGCACAACCAGATCCTTTACACTTGTGCAGGGTCCTAAAAATCTGTGTAGCAAAGCAGTATAATCCTAAAGATGTCTCCCAGTGGACCACTTCAGGATTCAGCAGCTCCACGTGGTGGCATGTTGGTTCAATAAATGTCATGAACAACTGTCATTTTAGGTTGACTTGTGTTATTTAGGTTCTTTTTATATCTTTTCCACAGATTGTATAAGATGAACAGTTCTAAACTTGCAAAACAAACCAAGAACTTCTGATGCAGTTTCGAGTATCTGACCCCACTAGTTCCCATATGTATACCTCAAGTAGCAAAACTGCAATGTGTAAGTGATGTCTGACAGGCCTTCAAGTGTATCATCTTCATAATACCAGGAAAGATGAGCATCTTCCCCGGGGGATCTTGTGTTCCAGCTGACCTAGCACTACATTATGTCATGTCATATATCTCCAGGGAACAGAGAGAGAAGGAATACACTCCATTTCTATACTGATTTCTAAATATCTATTGCTATATATATTAAAAAAAAAAACAAAAGACACTCTATAGGAATCTGAATTTCATTATTTTTGTAGGGCTTTTTCCTAACATATATTAAATTTTCTGTTAGAAAACAGTTCAACTTGTTCTGTCTTTAACACTATATATAGGTAATCACTGGAGAAGTCAGTTTCACAAAATAATACTGAATGAATTGTGCCATCAAGTAAACACTCTTCAGACATTTCACCAGACAACTATGCTAAGTCCTAAGTTTTAGAACACTATAAGTTAGAGAGTGTGCTTAGTATTTCTTTTTCCTGCCCCAAGAGCTACCTGAACTGAAGCTCCAGTCTTTCGAGTTCAAAGCTCATTCCAATGTTAGCAACACAGGACGGCAACAGTGGTTCTCATTAAACCAACGACACATTACATTTTCCTGAAGTAAATGCAGATACAAGCTTTTAAGAGTTACACAGTTGTCCCATCTTCACATCAGATTATTGAAATAAGACGTAAATTGTGGTAGAAAGGGTGTTTAAATTAATAGTACAGCAGAACTACAAAGTATGCATTTTGCCTGAGTTTTTTTTTTTAGGAAACATTCTTTTCACAGGAAACGGCTGTACAATCAAGAGCAACTGGAAGCTAATACAATATTGTCTAATCAATAAAATGCCATTACATTGAAAAAACAAAGTACCTCTTCCAAGGTGGTGTCAGAAATGCCATAGCCAGTCACATGTAGATGATGAAGGCTTTGATCTAGAGCCTGAAAAAGACCTTTAAAAGACGTCCTGTCTGCCCTTTCTGGAATCACATAGGTCAGTTCCGTCCCACTGTTCTCTTTCAAAAAGGCTTCTGGTATGTGGGTCTGTACCAGAGATGTGACCCGAAAAACATGCTTAGGATCCTGGATTTCAATCACAGAGGGCTATGAGGAGAGAAAGATAATCATGCACAAAATATTAAATGCTGACATAAACATGAAACTTGACAGCAGAATTCATATAGGACAATTTCCACTGATGAAACTGCATCAAATCTGGGATGCAGAGATTGCATTGTGTTCTGCTAAATAAAAATAATTAATAGTAGTAGTAATAATAATGTAATACCATCCACCCAAAGCAGCCAAGAAAGCTGACAAATAGATGTTTTGCTGGCTCTCTATTAATCTATACCACATATTGCTTCCTGCAGGGTGTCTTGGTTTGAGTTAGAAAAGAACTAATTCTGTTCAGAGATTTTACTTTTCCACTCAGTTTCGTCTAACTAACTACGCTTTCTGAGGTTAACGGCATGTTGCTGCAAAGAGTCTCTGCTTCTAGCAGTGATAACACTTGATGTTTACAGTTACCAAGGATCAGCGTGCAGAAAGGCTCTTGTTTGTACTTGCTCCTGTGCAGACCAAGGTCACCGCTAAATCTTGTGCACCACATTACGGGTGCAGAAAGTAAAAGGCTGCACCTGTGGGTAGGAGTGGACAGGACAGGCAACCCTAAACTGACCAGTGAAAGATTCCATCCCACATATGTCGTATTCACTATAAAGCTGAGGGATCACAAGGGTCAAGCTCTCTTCTCCAATGGCCAGCATCTGAGAAGGACTCCATTCTGCCTTCGATCCCAATCTATGCGTTCCCAAATTCAGTTCCAGAATTCAGCACCCAAATCCAGTTCCCAACTGCTGCTGAGTCCCATCTGGGACTTCCCCAGTGTCTGCTCCACAGCATCAGTGGTGATGGTGATCTAACTGCCATTAGGAGGATTGGTTTGATATTGATTCTGTATATATTTAATACTATTGTTATCAGTTTCATTAAAGCGGGGTTTGTTTTCTTTTTAGTTTTCAAATCCATAAGTCAGTCTGTCTCTCTCATTCTCTTTCTCTCCCTCTGGGGAAAGGGAGAGAGGTTAATAAAGAGTACCTGTTATCCACCTAGTGGCTGACTCAGCCCTAACCCTTTACACAGGAACATATGGCTCATTTAGAATATACATAGCTGTTACTTATAGACAGTTAAACGTACAGTACATTACATTTTTGGTATACCTTTTTTATGAGCGTTAGACTGTGTCCCTGGCCATATATTTCTCTCAGATAAGAGGGAGAACCACAGCATCTCAGCTGGCCATGCTGCAGGATGGCAATGCGATCGCTGAGCACCTCTGCCTCATCAAGATGGTGAGTGGTAAAGATCAGTGTGCAACCTGCATCAGAAAGATTGGTACACATCTATAATTTCTGGTTTCTAGAGAAACGCATCTTGCCTTCACGAGGGTCCCTTAACCTTACGGGAAGGTGCTTCAGGTCCCTCCAAAACACACTTGCAAGACATAAACAAAATCTGCATTCAGATTTAAAGTCTGCATTAGATTGAGGTCTAAACTTGCTTTGTCTTGTATTACATCATAAGCAGTATTAAACCATCACAATGTCAAGCTGTTGTAAGAGCTTAAGAGATCTCTTAAAACCATGTAACAGCAGTGTCCATTTCAATGGATCACTCACTATGAGTAATTTCAAGGAGTAAGCACTCAATTAGCTGTAGAGTTTGCTTCCCACAATCAGTTTTTGAACTTATGGCATTAAAAAAAATTAATGCATCAGACATTAATGATGAGTTTATTTTCATTAGAAGTATATATGCATCTTTATTCAGATATGTGCACAATAGGAAATGGAAACCACAAAATAATAATTTCGAGATGATAATAAATAAAAGAAAAAAGTAAGAGAAGAGAAATTTCACGACAGGACTCAGAACTAAGCTCAATCTTTTTCAAGACTGGGCATCTTTCTGTGAGATAGTAGATAATTCTTATAATCTCACATGGTTGCTTTAAAGTTTCTCAAGTTTGATTAAATGTTACCTCTGAAATTTGTATATTTAATTACTGAATAGCAATACTAATATTCTGACTATCCTGTTTAAATTTATTGAAACAGAATTTCAGAAAGGAAAATAAGCAGCAAATCATGCATATAAGCTTTGTACCGGCTTTGTACTTCAGAAGAACATCCCAGATGCTACGGCGAGAACATGGATCTACTCCACTGGTGGGCTCATCTAGAACAACTGTCTTTGAATTTCCAATAAAGGAGATGGCAATTGACAGTTTCCTTTTCATTCCTCCAGAAAGGGCTCCAACAAGCTTGTATTGATGTTGGGATAAATCCACATCTTCCAGAGCTCTGAAATAGGAGTATAGAAACAGGACCAATTTTGAAAAAGCTTTTCCGGTCACATCATGACCACTCACAGCAGAAATACTGAAAAGTCACTGAAAATGCACAGTGAAAAAAGCACTACCTCTGACTGATTATACAATTTGGTAACAAAAACAAAACAAAAAAATGATCTCTTTGCCTACAACATATAAATATTCATCAGCACCTGAAATACAAGTTCTAGATAAGTATTGTGCCATATATGAACAAGCAAACTTGAAATTAAGTCAAATATAATAAATATCTGCTTGTCCAACGGTTTCATCAAACTCTAGATTATAGCCTCTTAAACAATGGTAAAAACGGTTACTTTCATAACTCAAATTCAGTTTTTGCAATCCCATAAAGAACCTTACAGAAAGACCCAGTTTTTGTGAAATGTCATTTGAAATAAATAAGATACCACTGACATCTTTTAACTTGTAGACATGTTTCCATGAAGTAAACAGATTAACGATCCCTAGGTAGAATAATACTGCCTGATCCAACCTAATCTAATTCCTGTGTTAAGGACTGAGACACACCTTGCAGACATTGCCTGTTTAGCCCTTGCCCTCTGACGATGTATCCGAGCAGTGTGTGGAAACAAGCTCAATAAAGGCAGCACTGAAAGACCATCATTTTATTCTTCATCACATTGAACATCCAGTCATTGACTTAGCAACTTTCAGTTGCTATCAGCCCGGCAAGCAAAACATAAAAGGCTCAGCAGTCCTAAACTGATCTTTTGAATCATTCGAGTGAATATGCAGTCAGTAAACCATGTCATTTACCCTAAGAGAATGTGTCATTTTTAAAAAAACAGGTTTCTATAATTCTTGTATAGATGTATATCCAGGAAAGTTATTCTCAACCTCTTTAGAAAACGCTTTTTTCGGTTTAAAAAAAAAAAAAAAAAAAAGCAGCAGATTTTGTTTAATTGTTTTGTTGCTTTTCTAATTTCTCTCATGTATCTCAAAGCATTCATTGCCTCTAAAAAAAATAAAATTATTTTTTTCTTAGTGGCAAGGCCTACAGAGTCCTGTATACTCTTACATGTCGTTAGTATGGCAGACTGTTGCTGACGTTACAATCCAGCAGTCTAAGTACAACAGTATACATGATATTATTTTGCAGCAGTTTTAACCAAACACTACTTTTGGTTTGTCTCTGTTGGGCTACAGAGTTGTTTCTGTTGTTTCCAGAGAGAATGCAGTGTCCCATACCAAAGATTTTTCAGGTCAAAATTTTAAAGTAACAGTTTTTTATGATAACTACTAAAAAGGAAAAACGCTTTACCACAAATGTATCTGCATATTTCCAATTGCACACTAAAGGAGAAGTTCCATCAATTTAGCATTTATGTCCAACTGAAGTGTGGAAGTGCCCAGTCCTCCACACAGTCTAGCATCAACCAAAGGGTAAACAGAAACTACTTACACGGCTACAATACGAGAAGAGCATACATACATTTTATTCCTAAAGATCATAAAATCTAGTTTGCTATTAACGAACAAGATTTCACCTTGTATGGTTTAATAGATGTTTAATATACATGATGCTAAAATTGAGACGATCTAGTCTTATATTGAAGAACTAGCAGCCTGAAAACAACAGCAAAGATTCTCAACCTGAAAAGCAGCAAATCCTTTGTGGTCACGACAGAGCTCTGGCTTGTTTCTCCTATTAGATTGTTTGCTTTTAACCTCTTCACCTATTAAACACATTAAAAGTCTGAATTTGACAAAGGAAAAAGATGGTGGCCTATTTAAAAAGATTGTAACAAGCACTGCCGTTACCTCCTTTTTCTGGTTTTCCAGTCTTCCCTCTACTGCAGATGAGGGAACACAGGATAATATATACATAAAGCCAGTGTTATCTGATAACAGGGTGAACAGACAGCGGTTTACTTTCTCTCTGCCTCTCCAGCAAGGAGGGAGGTAAGGCAGACAGCATGAGGCAGCATTCTACCAGGCTAACCATCTCCACTCCAGTCAAAATATGATTGTTAGACGGTTCTCTACACCAAGTTTTTAAGCATTAACAGTTTCACCACAAATATATTCAAGTAAAGGTTAGAAACTAGGAAATCTATTTTCAAGACACAATTTCAGATCATCAAGTGTGATGAAAACTCCTGGAAAGCCTGCAGTTTCCATGGAGGTCTACTTGCAATTTTGCTTTAGCACTTTCTTTTTCGAGTGGCTTGCAATGGACACTACCGATTTAGTTGACAGATTTCAACAAATGAAAGGGGAAAACTTACCCACTGACTTCCTGATTCAACTGTTCCTTTGTCCAGCCAGGTGCCTTCACCGATCCATAAAGCAGCAAATGTTCTCGCACCGTTAGTATGTTAAACAGGACATCATACTGTGGGCAAACACCCAGCTCTGTCCTGATGGCAGCCAGATCAGTACGTATGTCCTTTCCATTAATAATAATGGTACCAGAGCTTGGAGGATACAGACCAGTCAACAGTGATCTGATATTGGGGAAAAAAAAATTAAAAATACCCAACAAGGTCACGTTTAATGACTGCATAACATAGCTCACACTTGGATTTCCTAAGGCACATCCCTAGCACCCTTAAAGCAACATCAATTCAGTTGAGCATAGAAACACCACTATGTTTTGGGCATATTTCTATTTTTAAAAATCAAGATCTTAACGATCCTTCATTTTCTTAATTCCAGAACAAAATCCACTTTTTCCCCAATCAAATCTGACAGACCACTCTAGCAGAGGAGTACTTCCTAACTGGGTCACATCCCGCATCACTGGTTTTATTAAAGCTAGTCATAGTTAACACTAAAGGTAGAACTACACAGACTTCTTAACTGAGATGGTTCTACATGTAATTTTCATTTTGTTATTTTTGTTTCTGGTCAACTGATAAAAAAAGAAGTCCCTCTCAATCTCTAGGAACAGAGCACAAAACCCCATAGAAATCTACACTCTTCATGTGAAAAGAGTACAGATGAGATCCCAGAAAAGATGTGCCCAACTCCATAATTAGACATACCCAGGTCCTACTTAAGCTGCTCCTGAACGATCAGTAGCAAAGAGGACCCACTACATTGCTTTTGTTGTAGATAAATAGCCTTCGCTTTTCATGTGTTTTGGGGATTTTATTAAATAATTATTAGGAAAAAAAAAAAAAAAAAGATGGACATAGAATAGAGTTCATAAACATTTTGAAGTGATAAAGCATAGCAGAGACCAGAGGGGAGTGTAATAGTGCTAAATGGCAGACTTACATAACTGTTGTCTTGCCAGCTCCATTAGGTCCCAAGAGCGCTGTTATCTGACCTCTATTGAAACTGAGGCTGAGATCTTTTACAGCAGCCTTCTGGCCATCCACATGCTCTTTGGTGAGAGACAGCAACATGACACCAATGGTGGGTTCTTTGATGCAAGGGCCTTTCCAGCTTGGAGGTGCTGGCTCTGTGTAGGGAAGAGCAGGAGATAAAGAAGGTTGCTGAATCTAAATATACGTGAGTGTATATATAAGGAATAGCAAATTAAATTCATCCCTGTTGCCATTTACCAAAGCTTGGAACAGATGTTCAGATGCTCCAAACTAACATTAGCTCCGGTGAAATCAAATACCATGCCAGTTAGTGTTTACTAACAATTTGGCCTATTTGCGGTTTTAAAAAGCAACCTAAAACAATTATGCCATTTTTGTAAAGCAGAGAACCACTAAACCCACTAAATTAATTTCAGGTAAGTGAACAAAGAAATAGGAGAGTAGTGAAACTATCTGGCGGCAGATAAAAATTAGTTACAATAATAGCAGCTTTCTTAACAAAAGACTAAGAAGCAGAGACAGAAAGAACAATGATTATCAAAGAGGGAAATAAGAAATGGAAGGAAAAAAGTTATTTTTTAACACTGAAACAAGAAGCAAATAAAAACAGCAGAAGAGGGTGAGGAAAATCAAACTTCAGGGAAAAAATATTAATAAAGCACAACAGTTTTCAGATTCAATAATAGTAAGAAAGGGTTTAGGGAATTTCAGAAGATCCTAAAAAAGACAAAAAGGCAATACACTGGGGCAGGATAAACACATGTACATTTATTTTGCATTTTAAAAATAGTTTTCTTAAATATCTGTGTTTATTATTTAATTAAACAATTTAAGTATTACAGACGACAGCACGATTAGCTGCTAGTATATATTTTTCATAGCACACACTAAATAACGGAGAAGAGAAAGGAATAAGAACTCAACACATAATACAGGATGAAGCAATGATAAAAGCAGATCGATCAAAATCAGCACACCATTCAGAAAAGGGCTGTTATTAAAATTCTATTATGACCACAAACCTTTTTCGTGGAAGTTTTCATTGAAGAAAAACGTATTAGAATTCAGATGTCTTGTTCTCCTCTGTGCACCACACAGGTTCTTCCAGTAGGAAACAGTAAACGGAAAGTACCATTGGTTCTTTAGTTCAAATTTTCCTAGATGACAATTATGACAGAAACTGTTGCAAAATTTATAGTGATTTCATATTTTTTTGTAGACTACTAATGTCCTATCATTCCTTACAAGGACCTACTTGTACCATTTAATTAGCTCAAACTCTTAGCTGCATTTAACCAACCTTAATAAAGTGGAAAAAAAAGTCATTTGGCTGTAACATCAGGTCCTGCCACAAAATAATCAATCCCCAGTGACACTGTGCTTTACTCTATATCCAAATCAGCTTTCAACTGTAACAGAATCATAAACGTTACAATATATAGGAACGGCCAAACACAATCTTGTAATCTAGAGGAAAATAATGTACCAAATAGACTGCCAAGGCAAACAGCCTTATTTTTTTATTATAACAATAATCCATTGAACCAATCATTAAAGATTGTTCTTCTATTACTGTACAATTAAAATAAATTAGCCAGCAAAAGAAACATTTATTGTAACGAAAATATGGTCCTACACATAGTTTATACTTTGACGTTGCCCGATGTTTTTAGGCTTCACTTATCAATCACAAAATACACTCTGTGTGTGTGGAGTTGCATTTCATCAACATTGAAAAGTAGGTGTCAATCTAAGCTAAAGTTTGTAAAATTCAGTTGTATATTCCACACACTCCCAGTTTTTCAAGGTAAAATTTATTTTTTAATTTTATATTTTAAAAATAAATTCAGAGCAGCTGGAAGAAAAGGTGACATACACAAATCAGAGGACAGATAAATTTCAAAGTGCTAGCAAGACATTGGGCTATGATTGAAAATGCATCAACCCGATCAGTAATATTCATAAAACTTGGTTAATGAAAGAAAACAACCAACTGCTAATTTCTGACAATATATTTGAAAGTTAATTAGTTTTCTGTATATATTGGACTGTGGACTGACTGGGAACGAGATACAGTTATCAAGCAGTCTGAAGTCTCTGTGATCTGAAAACCCATTGCTGTTCATTGGTTTCAGCCCAAGTACTGCCAGAAGAGTCACCATTTTCACAGGAAGCTTTGCTACTAGACTAAGCTCTGTTACTGTGAAGTATCACCAAATTCCTAAGTCCTCCAAATATTAGTCATCTCTATAAAAAAACAAAAAAGATTTCATGCCTAGCTACAAATCCTAGTCCATATGTTAGTACTACTTAGTATTAACGTATGTAGAAAGACTTTCTTATCCAGTTCCTAAAGGCAATCAGGCAGCTTTGCACACCAAAACCTCAACTCATAAGAAGATATATTTTTGCTTTAGTTGCATACACTGTGGAGAGCCAACACGATCCATTCTACTTGACAACTTCTTTAAAAACATGAAATAAGAATAACTCCATAATCTTACCAGGAATAATATTGCTGAAATACCAGCCACCTATAAAATATAAAATGGAGTCAAAGAACATAATCCAGCACATCCATCCAAAGGTCATGTATCCTCCTTCTGCCATGGACTGGTGCACATTATTCCACTGAATTCCTGGTGGTAATAGTAATAATAATAATGATACTTAAAAGGTCAAAGCTAAATCAGTACAGCATTAAAGTTCACAAGCATATCAACATCACACACTTCTTGGTATTTAAGCACTGATACAAAAAACACTGTAGTTAATAACAGTAATCCTAATGGATAGAAATTACTTGTTATGTCTCTGCAAGCCTCTGTTTAGAACAGTAGGTGACACTGATGCTGGGAAAATGCAGAGAAGCTGAGTAGAAAGAGCTGTTCATAAAATTTTAGCTGGCCTTTAATTTGGCAAAAGAAAAAGAACAACTTGTTGACAACAGCGGGCACTGACCTCTTCGATGAAACCAGCTTTATACCATTCTTTATTATAAAGAAATGTGTTACACAAAATTTAAAGTCATTTCTGTAACGCTAAATCTGAAAAATTAAAGGCTGTGAATTCTAAGAGGCAAGTATTCATGTGAATTGAATGCATTCAGAGGTAAACTGGAACAACAGACTCACTGAATAATTGCTTCATAATATTACTACATTGCAGAAGACATGAAAGGAAGAAAGTGCAAAACACTAGTATTACAGAAAGCTACCACATGGAAATGGAAAACAAAAGCAAGCAAACTGTAGATCTACAAAAAGAACTGCTTTATTTTTTTCCTGAAAATGTTACTTTGTAGCAAAAAAAGGTCATGATGTTGTTTCGACAATTTTTTTTCTATGATTGTCAAGAAAAGCAGTTTTCCCAAAAAGCGTATTTTGACTTTCTTCACTAAAGATGAGCCATTTTGACAGTGTCTCGTGAGATATTTAAGTAATATTTTCTGCAGCTGTCTTTACCACTTCTACCAGCTTTTCTATCATTATACTTTTTCAGTGCCTAGAAGTTTGTAACATCCACCGTCATCAATATTGTCACAGTAGTGAAAAAAAAGAAAGAGATTACCTCCCTTTATATATTGAGATACATAAATGCATATCCTTTGTAAACATTTATCAGGGACACAGCATTCACATACTTTTCTAAAACTTCAGCATTAATAGAGGCAGCTCTTAGCTTATAGATAGTAGGGATCACCATCTTAAAACATGTAGCAACCTGTTAGAACATTTAGCCAGTTTCCAAACACTTTTGCAATTCCTAACACTTGAATATAACAGGGTGTTCTCACGCATTTCTGCACCTGCACAGTAGCTCAGTGGGGATTTCCATACAAATAGGGTCAAACAGAAGAAACGCACAAAACCCTTTACACAGTAATATTTCTCTTACATTTTGATGTATACTAGTTAAGTATTCATCTTAGCATTATGCTTAGAGCAAATAACTTACACTGTTCTTGTGCTGTACAATATTGTTCTCACAAACCTCCGCTGTGTTCTACACTAGTGCATGTGTGAATCCAGACACATTTACCAAGTTCAAGAGTAATCCAACTCAGTGAGTAAGAAGTCAGTCAAAAGTGCCAGAAGGACTGCATGGATGAAAAAAAGAAGTTTCTGGCCAAACTCAAACACAAAAAGGAAGCATAGAGAGGGTGGAAGCAAGGACAGGTAACCTATGAGGAACACAGAAATACTATTAGAGCATCCAGGGATTAAGTTGCAAAAGCTGAAGCCCAAAGGAAATCGAATCTGGTCAGGGATGTAAAAGACAACAAAAAAAAGGCTTCTATAAGTACATAGGCGACAAAAGGAAGCCTAAGGAACATGTGGACCTATTGCTGAATGAGACAGAGAACCTCATTACACAGGATGTGGAAAAGGTTGAGGTACAGAATGCCGTCTTTGATATGGTCTTTCCTAGCAAGTCCGGTCCTCAGAAATCCCAGGTCCCAGGGATCAAGGGAAAAGTCTGGAGCGAGGATGATGTACCTTCAGTGGAAGAGGATCAGGGTCAGGGAGTACTTAGCAAACTGCACATAAGTCCATGGACCCTGATGGGATGCATCCAAAAGCACTGAGGGAGCTGGCAAATGTCACTGCAAGGCCACTCTCAATAATTTTTCATCACTTATGGCAATTGGGAGAAGTGTCCAAAGACTGGAGGAAAGTAAATTTTCACTCCTATCTTCAAGGAGGACTCAAAGAACTACAGGCCAGTCAATCTCATCTCAATTTCTGGCAAGGTGATGGAGTAGTTAGTCCCAGGAACCATTTCCAGGCACATAAGGACAAGAACATCACCCGAAGTAGTCAGCATAGCTTCACCAAGAGAAAGTAATGTTTGACCAACTTGGCTAAACTTCTACAATGAAAGGACTGGCCTGATAAATGAAGACAGACAAGTGGATCTTGTTTACCTGCACTTCAGTAAGGCTCCTGACACTATCTCCCATAAGATCCTCCTAAAGAATCGTAGAATAGTTTGGGTTAAAAGGGACCTCTAAAGTTCATCTAGTCCAAATCCCCTGCAGTAAGTAGTAACATCCTCAACTTGATCAGGTTGCTCAGAGCCTTGTCAAGCCTGACCTTGAATATCTCCAGGGATGGGGCCTCAACTACCTCCCTGGGCAACCTGTTCCATTGTTCCACTAACCTCATGGTAAAGAACTTATTCCTAACATCCAATCTAAATCTGCTCTTCTCAGTTTAAAACCACTGCCTCTCACCCTGTCACTACAGGCCTTTACAAACAGTCCCTCTCCAGCTTTCCTGTAGGCCCCCTTCAGGTACTGGAAGGCTGCTATAAGGTCTCTCCAGAGCCTTCTCTTCTACAGGCTGAACAACCCCAGCTCCCTCAACCCGTCTTCATAGGAGAGGTGCTCCAGTCCTCTGATCATTTTCCTGGTCCTCTTCTGGACTAGCTCCACCAAGTTCATGTCCTTCCTGTGTTTGGGGGCTCCAGAGCTGGATGCAGTATTCCAGGTGAGGTCTTACCAGAACAAAGTGGGAGAATCACCTCTCTTGATCTGTTGGCCACGCTTCTTTTGATGCAGTCTGGGATGTGATTGGCCTTCTGGGCTGCAAGTGCACACTATTGGCTCATGTCCAGCTTCTCATCCACCAAGAAGCTAATGAAGCATGATATGGAGGAGTAGACAGTGAGGTGGATTGCAAATTGGCAGAATGGCCAGGCCCAGAAGGTGGTGATCAGTGGCATGAATTAGCAGAGTACTCCAGAGGCCAGTACTGAGTCTGATCCCTTTTAACATCTTCATTAATGATCTGGATAATGCGACAGAGTGTTTCCTCAGCATATTTGCTGATGACACAAAATTGGGAGGAGTGGCTGATGTGCCAGAGGATCATGCTGCCAACCAGAAGGGCCTGAACAGGCTGCCAAAATAGGCTGACAGGAACCTCATGAAGTTTAACAAGAATTTCAAAGTCCTGCACCTGTAGAGAAAAAAAATCCCATGAACCAATAGGTGCTGGGGGAGATCCAGCTGGAAATAAGCCTTGGTGGACACCAAGTTGAACATGAGCCAATGATGTGCCCTTGCCACAAAGAAAGCTGATGATACACCAGGCTACCTTAGGCAAAGCATTGCCAGCATGTTGAGGAAGGTGATCCTTCCCCTTTCTTCAGCACTGGTGAGGACATGCCCGCTGTATCGTGTTCAGTTCCAGGCTCCCTGGTAAGAGAGGCATGGAGGTACTGTAGAATCCAGCAAAGGGCCATGGAGATGATTAAGGAACTGAAGCGTCTCTCCTACAAGGAAAGGCTGAGAGAGTTGGGACTGTTCAGGCTGAAGAAGAGAAGGTTCAAGGGAGATCTCACATATACCTGAAAAGAGGGTGCAAAGAGGACAGAGAGAGACTTTTTTCAGTGGTGCCCAGCAACGTGACAAGAAGCAAAGTGCACAAATGTGGGAGGTTCCATCTGAATATCAGGAAACACTTCTTCACTGTGTGGGTGACTGAGTGCTGGCACAGGTTGCTCAGAGAGGCAGTGGAGTCTCCAACCTTGGAGATACTCCAAAGCCAACCAGACACAGTCCCGACAATCAGCTCTAGGTTGCCCTACTTGAGCAACAGGAGTGGATCATATGACCTCCAGAGGTCCCTTCCAACCTCAACCATTTTGTGATGCTACAAAACTCCCTGTTGATATCCTCATCAGAAAGCAAGCATTAGAGTTGCCACTGATATCAATGAGGACTTCAAAGAAACTGCTTTAAATGCCTTGGCAAATCTTCCTCCACTGGACTGAGAGAAATAACACATTGTATGAATGAAATGATATTCAGTCAGATCCTCACCCTTAGGTAGCTCTACCAGATTTCACTACATATAAAGTTTGGGTTTGCATCTCTAGAACAATTTCGTTGGCTGAATACACACATTCTGTCATCTAAGGGGGTATGGAGATTTTCCTCCAATCTGTACTGCGAATAGAGCAATGCTAAGCCCATTTTCGTTTACGGCTAGAAAGCAGCAAAAGATTAGCTTGGCTTTCAAAGGGCATTAAAAAGATTTTTCTTCTGTTATGATGTATCCTGTTAATTCATGATTAGAGATTTTTTTTCAGAACAAACTGAAAAACATTTCCAACTGTAGGGGTTTTTTTTTTTAATAATAATTACAAAGCTTTTCTTCTAGCCATAGAGCTTACCTGTTTCTTGACCTTCAAAGAATGTAATGAAAAATATTCCTTGCCCAAAGGCAGTTGTAGAAAGAAGACACTACAACACCAAAGGAGAAACAGGATGTGAACATCAAGTAAAACATGTCATTAACAAGCTCCATGAAATAAACTAACTGGTGATAGAAAAAGCAAGCATAAAATAAATAGATCTTTGTTTCATGTAGACTAATGATCATTATTTCCTTTTACGCTTTAATAATACTCCCCCACATACTGCACTAGTATTTGTTCCACCTTAGCTCCACCGACCTAGTTATTAATATTGGAAAGCATTATTTATGGCAAGTTATAGACCATCATAAATCTATCACATACTGAAAACGTACAACATATAACACTGAAAAGCAGCAAAGGAATAGGCTTTCTGTAGTAAGAGTAGTGGTACTACTTGGTTTAGTAAGACCAGAACTCAAGAAGAGACAGGGAAACACACACACTGGGTATTATACAATGAGACAACATTTTTTTTGTGCAAAGAAATAATGTTTGACTTCCAAGAAGCAACATACACAAAATTACAAAATAGAAAATGAGAAAGTTAGTGACACAGCGTAACAAGGAAGAGTGACTGATGATCAGTGGAGAAACACAGGTGAGCTTGTGAAGGCTGATGGGGAGATCCAAAACTTTACTAAAATTAATAAGCATTACTCAATGATGAAGTGCTGCAGTTTGCAAGTGAGTTGAAATAGGAGTTCATTTTACCTCCTTTTTAAAAATAATGTAATTAAATAAGGTTTCTGCAATGTGTGACAAAAAAACCCTCATTCTGCCAGCTGTATGAAGTAGTATGACATAGGCTGCTACTCAGGAAAAAAAAATAATCACTATCATGAGTGGTATGGATTACATTACAGAGAAGTTCATCCTAATTTCTATCAACTGAGTCCCAATCTCTTACACTGCTAAGGTTTAACCATCTCATTTGATGGTTTCTCTCCTCTCTTCAAAATTTATTGCTTTCTTCTCATGCTGCTTCCTCTGATTTACAGTAAATGCAGGATATCCAAAGAGTCATTTTTAAATAACTGATCTTAAAGCGTGCAGGTTAGCTGACTCATGCTTTTCCCTCTCTGTGGCCCAAAACAAGATGGGGAGGGGGGAATCCACCCTGTCTGTTATGTCCAAATTCTAGTGTCTCACATATATGCTTACTTGTATGCAAAGAACTAACATATTTTATCTGATTGCCACTGAAAAAAGTGTCAATTTTTAAAAATAACGTATGAAATATTTGTGAGTTATTTTGAAAAAGTGAAGTCAATCCATGTGAAATAGTTTGCATTCTATGATGGTGATATTTGATGTCTCTATCAGTGGTATAGTATGCTAAGACAATACAAAGATATAAACAACCTATGGCATACATAAAACAGGAAAGAGCATAGAAGATCCAATGTCAAAGGAACACATCTCAGACTGTACAGCTAGATAAGCATTAGAAAAATATTTTGTCTAATCCTCAATTGTACTCAATAGAGAATCAATCACTAGTATTCCTCCAAACAAATAATGACTTTCAGGAGTGGCATGTCATCAGGTATGCTCAAAAGTACACTACCATTACAAATATTTTGAGACTAAAACATAAGGACAACTCATGAATGCAACTTCTTTATATTTTCTGCAGGTTTCTACATTTACAAAATTTCCCTGAAAATTTATTTATTATTCCTTTCTACATTCAAAATAGATATCTAATTGAGAAAATATTATCCATTTCCAGTGAAACACAAAAGCAAACAAACACCTGGGAAAAAGTAAATTATATTCTACAGTTTCAAAACTATGGAAATCAACAGCATGGTTGGAGGAGAAAAGTTAGAAAAGGAAAAGAAATATTTACCATTATAATCTGGTTGATGAAACTCAACTGGTTCTGCAAGACCAACAAA
Organism: Baryphthengus martii; assembly: GCA_013396935.1. Lineage (NCBI taxonomy): Eukaryota > Metazoa > Chordata > Aves > Coraciiformes > Momotidae > Baryphthengus > Baryphthengus martii. The sequence goes on from VWZK01002061.1 coordinate 42,702, forward strand.
ACAATGTAGGGTAAAAAACTGATCATATAAACAATGCTGGCACACAGAGCGGCTGTATCAGCACTGTGAAAAAAAGCTCCCAAAAAATAGCTCAACATAATAACTGTAATTCCAAAATCCAGGAGAAAAAGGAAGATGAGGAAACCATTGCTATAAGCAAAGATACCACTTGATTTTAAAATGATGGCCAGCGCACAGCTGCTTATTGTGAGCACAATAACATTCTCCAGAAACCAAGCAAAGAAATGAATGGCTGGATGTACTCCCATTGTCTTCATGTACTGCAAGACAACAGAGCAAAGGGAGTTAGAGTTAGGAAACAAATATTCTGCTTCTCTCTTTTTCTTTTTGTTCCGCCCCCCCCCCCCCCC
>VWZK01002061.1:43113-98053 GCA_013396935.1 Baryphthengus martii
AAAAAGCAAAACATGTTGCCACAAGACACTACAAGCTCCCCAAAGGATGTCATCTTCCCCTTAAATTACGCAACAATTTTCCCTTTTCCTGTGCTGCTACTCCTGCTGCTTTTTCCTGGACCAAACATGCTCTGAGCAGAGCTACTCCTGAAGTTATCACCTACTAACACAAGGATTCCCAGTGCTCAGGCACAACTGTCTTTTCCATAGGATTGCAGGAAGAGATGTCAAATTACTGGGTCCTCCAGTCTGCCTTTTTATACTCTAAAAAGTACTGAGACTATCTATAGAAATGTGTAATTTTCTTTTTTTTTTTTTCCAGCCTGTTGTTCAACTAAAAGTAACATCGGTACGCTTGTAAACTTTTATGTATCAGCATGCAAATAATATAGCCAGCTATGAGGTATCATCCCTCTTTTTTTAAAAACAAAATGTTGTTGGAAACAAGTCAATACTACTTCTGAAGCATTTTTTAATAAGGTGACCGAAATTTACTGTATTGAGTTGATTTAATAATAAAACATTTTTTAAGAAAAAGTATAAAAAAGCATAACAAAAAAAATGCTTAAAAAATAAGGCCTATCTTACAACACAAAGTTTAGAGAAATTAGATAATTTCCCTAATTAATTAAACATTACTCCAACAGTACAAAGAGCAATACAGTTCTTTCTAAAAAGTGTATTTATCCTACAGAAAACGTATCATAAAACTCCCTGTCCTTTCATATGCTTAGCACCTGCTAAGACTCGCCATTGACATAATAAATAATGAGAAAATAATTGTTTCATTTTTTAATCTGTTTAGGAAGCTTTATCATTTTAGACCACATAAAGCAAAACATGAAAAAGAAACCAAAATAAAAATCATTCTGATCACAAGGAGTTTTTCCAAACAACATTTTCCAGATTCAACTTTTATGGATCCTTCGCTTGTGGCTTTTTGTCTTAGGGATAATATTTGCATATTAAGATGACTGATGCTGAAATGATGTTACGAATCTGAGTTAGCAGCTAGAACTAGAACCTACTGCCCAGTCGAAAAAGTGAAAACAAAGCCAGTTGGATTACGAGTACATAAAAGTACCTCAAAGTTTATGTTCTGCATTTCAGTACAATTTAATAAAGAAAATTTATTTTTATTAGCTTTATAAAAGGCTAATCTGCCTTTTACCTCTTCAAGATGAATTTCTCTTTCATAAACCAGCTTACGAACCATACCAGCAACTGAAACCATCCATGTTAACATCATCATAAGTGGGAAAAAAAAACCTATATTGTTCAAGAATCTATGAAAGAACATATATGTAGAGTGTTAGCTCACAAAGGTAGAACAATTTTTAGTATAATGTTAATAGGTTAATACTGGGACTATTCTCAGAGGATGCACAAAATAAGATCTGACATAAGCAATATGATTTATTCTTGTCCTGGTTAGGGTGGATTATTTTTTCATGTAACAAGCTATATATATATATATGTATTGGTACTATAATATTCCATTAGTATTTGTCAACAATACAAATGATGGAATCACTCTTCAGTGCTCCGTTCCAAGTCAAACAGAATTCAGATTTGTGTCTATGACAAAGTAATATATTTGGACAATAAAGTATAACATAAGCCAGATAAATTTTGCTTTAACAGATTTATATAACCCTGATTAATTTCAAATTCTAATAGTCAGGACGTTTTGATGGCTTTACAAAGAACAATCCTACCATTTTTCTTTTGCTTTATCAACTGTATTTCAACACATACCAGAGATCAACTTACCGTTTGAATACAGGACACTTAAGGATGGAAAATGGGTTTCTTAGCATAATCTAAGTTAATTGAATAAAATGTCCAGCAGACTACTCCAGAATATAGCTGCAAGCAACTCATAAGGGGTCATTTGCCAGACAGAAGTTGCGTAATGTGTTGTGGTCAGAGATATTAAACAACATTTCCTATTCTGTAATATTCTGGTATTGGATATACTGCTTCAATCCTGTGCTGAGATATACAGTCACCCACTATCAGACCTCATAGCTTCCCAAGTTCTCTAGCACTAATCTAGTAAGAATATATTGAATTAAAAAGCTGAAAGTTTACTTACAGATCGCTGGTATGACAAGGGTAAGGCATGGCTTGCACCTGAATGGCAGGCTCTAAGGTGTCTGTCCCAGTTTGTGCTGAAATAATTGCTCTTTCAATTATGTCTTGAAGAGGAATAAAGATGTGATTGTATTTATATCCATCAGCTGGCAACTTCTGGGGATGGGATTTCCACATCGGGTTTTTAAGAAAATCTGTTCTCATACTGTAGAGAACACTGGTTCTAATTGTATATGAAATGTGTCGTGGAAGAAGACTGCTCGAATCCTGTGTCTTGTTCTTTGGGGTATAGAAGATGACACCTGGCACACAAAGAAAAAGAGCTTCATACGCAGGTTTATAAATAGCTAACCCATGGACAATTATATGATAGTAGGATACATTCATCTGTCAGGGCAGGCCTTTAAAGTTTCCTGACCCTCTAATACAAGAATGGTAGGTTTCAAAGAGATTTACATTTTTTAAGTTTGTGAATATGAAATGTAAAATAATATTCACATGACAAATGAGTTTGCAACAATCATCTGAGAAAGATCTTTCTTCAATTTGTTGGGTTTTTTTGAATTGTGGTTTATTCTCTTTGTATTTAGAATTAACCGCTTTTTGGTACCAATTTCAATTTCACAGTGAAAGCAACAGCCACAACATTTGTCGATCATAGGATAACAATCCCTGGAAATGGGTGACAAAGTAATCAGCACCAACCCACCAAAATTTTACCCCGATTTTTAGTTTCCGAGTCAATTACAAAACTTTTAGCACATGAGGATTTGTATGTTCATTTTCCCTAGTTCTGTATTAAAGAAAATACAGACCCTTAAAATTCCATCTTCCCTCTTTAAGCATGTGAAGAGTTTATAAGGCCACAATACTTAAAAAAATCCCAAGATATATCTTGATTTATAGTTAACATATGACCCTTCTCTAAGTAAGCAGAAGTAAAATGGATCTAGAGCTTGACAACTCCATTTTCCGAGGGCCGAGAACTATCTGTCTCTTCCCTTGAATGGGCAAATGATTTCACTCCCCACAAAGTAGTCCTAAGAAGTTTTCCTTATCTCATGGTTGGTTTTATATCAGTGCAGGGTAGTCATTTCCACATTCTGCAAATGGGGTACAGAAAAAACATAGGATTCCAGATCGAGCAGTTTCATTCTTAAGAAGTGCTTTGACATGCTTACAGGGGTCCAGGGAGACAATAAAAACCAAAACAGCAGAAAAAATCTTGCACAGTTTATACAGACTTAAATGGAACTCTCTTTTGGAAAGACTAAATGCAACAAAACATTTTATGAGAGAAGAAAAAGCATCTGTAATAAGAAGAGACATTCTTATCTTTTAAACTCTTTTGTATAACTAATTGATTCTCAGCAATAAGGATATAATCCAGGAAAAGGATAGAGAGTGTAATCCCATGGAAGAAAAGAAATATATCCATTGCTTAAGAATTTATATACTCTGAATAAACAATTTCTGTGGTGTTGGTTTAAGAACGTCACTTTCTCTGAGGTGTTGGTTTAAGAATAAAAGTTACCAAAAACCCCATTTCCTTTCCTCCTTTTCACAAAGCCAGGAATATAAAAATGACATTTATGACTGTCCTTTTCAATATTTAGTTAGAAATACAAGACTCTAAGGAGTCATTTGGCAGTTCCACAATTAAAACAACAATTAGTCTTTCCAGCGTATATAACAGCATTCAAATGTCGAGGAATACTTCTAAGGTAAATGTGCTCTATTTTGTCTGTGTTGTATGTGTTTTAATATATACTTTGAAATTGTGTGACATTAACATACTTTATCAATAAACACAGGCAACAACTACAAAGTCGGATGCTTTCAGTCATTGTACATTTTAAATAAGGTACTCACTAGCCAAAAAATTATTTTGCTGCCTGAGTTCATGAGCCGCCTTCTCCAATTTCTCGACAGAGTCAAAAGGCTGGAAACGGTCCAGTAACACACAGGAAGAAATATTTACTACCAGCTGTGACAACAGGTCAATCTGTTTACTTGCTGAGCTGTTAAGCATCTTGTTCATCATAGTTTCTAAGACAAGGAAACAAGTTGGACTTGCTTACTTTCAATGAATAGAAAGCTATGTTTTCATTTGCACATCCTGTAAGAGTAAATACTCTTTGTATTAAACAAAAAAAAAAAAACAAAACACCAAGAAAAGGATGTTTTAAATACACAGGAGTTTTAGTGCGAACTTGTGGAAGCGTAGTTCATGTTTCAGTGACTTTTACAAGTCCTCAGGTACATTTTCCTTCAATTTTGGAACAACAAAAATGTAACAAATTCTAGCACAGTTCTAGAAAAAGACCATACCCTTGAAGCTGTAGGACTTGTAACATTTCCTTATCTTTCCATAACTGCTCCCAAATATGTGAGTTACTGAACTTGGAATATCACAACAGAGATCTCTTTCATGTAGTAATGTATTGTCCAGCTATTCTCTTCTTGACATTGTAAATATTTCAAGCTCTTTATGCTTATTAGGGTATAAGCATTTTGACTTGAGTCCTACATTAAAAAAAGCATCTGAAAAAGCCTACAACTTTTCCATTTTGATTCATCTATGGATCCAGAATAAACACAGGCCTCGGCCAAAGCCTGGTTTTCAAAACCACAACCTTTGGAGGAATTTGGATCTGCATCCATTGGCAGAGAATGTAGAAATAGTCCTATATCTTTATATTTGAGAGTGTAACCAGGACAACATGATCTAGAAACAATCTGAACTCATCTGGATTTAATAGAAACGACTGAATTTCTCAGGTAATAGGAAGTGTTATAAACCATCCAATACAAGTTTAGATGGAAACTTTTTCCAAACTCCATTGAATGTATAGGCTTTACAAAGGATAGATGATGACCTCATTCGATAACAGTGTTGACAGATGAACTTTGGATCATAGTTGTTATTGAGTGTCAGCACAAAAAATATTACAAGAGGAACGTAGATAAGCGGAAAAATATATGCAGCAGTCTGGAGAGGGACTTGACTACCAGTGAGAAAGGACAAGATCAGAAGAAATAAGGTAGAGGAACTGATAGTTTAGAACTCATCAGACAAGCAAGCAATGAAAGGGTGAATTCGTGCGTTAAGAGAAAACAGTGCCAAATATAGATACTACGTTTCTTATTTATTGTTGCCCTCCTCAAGGATAGAAAATACCTATGCTACTACTTCTTTTGGGACATTAGAGAGAACAGAGTATTCCTAGCATCAAGCCCAAGAAGCAGGGTTAAGCTTTTATGTATATTTTTATATTTATACATGTGCATGTAATTATATACAGTCCTACATATATATACACACACATACAAACCAAAAAAAAAAAATTACCAGAGCTCTCTTCATCACCTGATTTTTGAAAGACCTTATCTTAAAATTAATTAAAAAAAACCCCACGTATCTCTTATGAATTAAACTATTGAGTATTTTTGCATAAGAAATACCAACTATCTTGTTTGCTTAGAGTGCAGCATATATAAATTTCTGGAAACAAAACAGTCTTTCACAACGTGCATGAATTTCTGTACTCTACTGTAGAAATAACATATATAGATATGAACAGATACAATCACTGGAAAGTTTTAGAATTAAGATATATAGAGTTGCGTATCTTGTATTTTTCCTATTTATAAATGTAAAAATTATGAATAAAAAACTCAGCAAATCTGGTTTCACTATTATCTTCACGCTTTGCTACTTACCAATGCAGCCCATATCTTCCACGTAGCTTGCTTAACCTATCATTAAGTGGGATGAAATATAACTGTTTATATTTTTTCTACTAGGTAGAAATGCTATTTAAGTAAAAGGTTGCAAGAATAATAAATTGGAATAAACCAGCAATGAATGAATTTAGGTTAGAAATTAGGAGAAAGTGTCTAGTTATCAGGTGATTTTGGTGGTGGGTGGCACCATTTTCAGTGATGATGTTAGAGCTATTTATTTCCAGCTTCCTATATACACATAAAACTATTTCATTCAATGAGGGCAGTAGGAAGGTAGCATAGAGGAAAGGTGCCTGATTTTTATTTTTTTTCTTTTACCCTGGCGGTTACATCACAGATCACATGTATTCTGTGAAAGGGTGATTCCTTGGCAGTGAAAAAACCACTTCAGATCTGGGAGAAAACAGAAGGACAAGATAGAGACTCAGCAAGCAAGAATGAAAAAGGAGAGCCTGCAGCACAGCTGCCTCCCAGTGCCTCTTCCTCTTGAAAGGTTTGTAAGGACTGCTGCCAGCAAGCAGGTCACAAGCTCTGACAGGACAGGGCTTATATAATATTGATTACACTCTGGAAGTTATTGCAAATTGCTGGGTCAAAAAGCAAGCATATAGAAATACAGTTATCTTGCCCACAGCTAGTTTAGAAAGTAAAGAAGGGTTTTAAAACAAAACTACAAACTTCTCTGCCCTCGGTTAAATATTTACTTTGTTCCAGGTAAGTAAAACTGACACAGAAATCCTGTAAAACAGTTCTAGAAATTTATAACTTTGTGAATCATCTTACAGAATGATAACCTTAGAGAGAGGCAGGAAAAGTTCTTCACCAATCCACTCTATGTCCATGATGCTTTCCAGCAGGAGCAGCAGGGAGAATAACATGTCACTAAGACAACCACTTTTGTAGCATTGTAGAGAAATAAAAAAAGATGCAAATACAACCACCTTAGATTTGAGCATAATTAGAAGACAGCTTAATGTGAGTGTAAATGTAATAAACTAAGGGAATATTTAGTTAGAAGTCAAAACACACAGTCACACAGATTAGGTGATTTTAGAAAACTTGAGCTTGGCACAGAAACATAGATTGTGAGTAGTAAACTCCAAAACATGTATGGATACATTTAAGACTTTAATTTGACACAAGCAAGGTAATTATAGAACTAAAAAGCTGATGCAGTATAAGAGCAATGAAATAAAAAAAAATAAAAAAAAATAAAAAAAAAAATCAACAAATCACTAACGTAAGAACAGATGTTTATAGTAAGAGCTGTACATTATTACAGACAAATAAAAAAACAACAAAAAAAACATATATAAAACCAACATAAAAATAAGAGAGTGCTGTGGTTTAAGGGTTAACAGGTTGAGTGTGGGGGACAGATGATAACTCTAGGACCCTGAGGGGTCAGAGGGCAGCTGTTATCCCCCCCCTTCCCTGCCACGCTCCATAAAAGGGACAGAAAGTTTAGAGAGGCTCTGGCTGCCTAGGCTCTGCTGCTGCAACCATCCCTCAGCATAGCAGGGCCCAACTCCCCGTGCTCTGCACAATCCATCACCATCCCAGAGCAGGTTTGGTATAGAGTTGTGAATCCCTCTGCCCTTCATATTCCTTTTCCCCATTTACCCCCTATTACTCACTAAATTTGTTGTAGTCTTAATTTCCAATTTTGGGTGAGGCATCTTCTTCCTGATTTCCCTTTTTATCCTCCCCTGAGAGGGAAGGGGGAGGGAGGGAGAGGGCTGATAGGAATTCTGCTCTGTGTGGCTTGCCCTGAGCCTTAAATGAAGACAGTATAGTCATTTTTCAAAAAGAAAAATGGTAAAGTGGATTTGCAAAGAGAAGTGCAATCAAAGAGTAAATGCAGAAGAATGCTCTGGCACATTGGACAGATCAGCTTCACAAAGGTATAAATGCAATTGTAATCTATAGCCCACATTGATTTATTGATTTTCACTTTTTAAATGATGTCCAATTTATCACCAGTATGCCATTGAAATAAATTCTTGTTTCATAAGCAATTCTACTTAGATGATTTCCAGTATTCACCATTCAAGATGATTAACCATTTATTACATATTGCCAAATTGATGTGTGCTATAATACAATCGTTAGTTAATAACTAAATTCTTGAAATCTAGTAACTGTCACAAGCCATGTAAAGAAGGAACTAAGATTATTGACACATGTGAGCCAGAGACAACAATTACCCAGGCAGGGCCTTGAAAGTAAGGAAGCAGCAAAAGCACAGGCTGACTTGCGCAGCATCCCTGTAAGAGAGCAGCTGATGCTTAAGGCCTGTGATAACAATGGATAAGAAAATCATCCCGTTATGCCCTATACGGCCATTTTTAATGAGCTAAGTTCCTATTTGTCATCTTTTAGCAGGAACATCCCAGAGCCACTAGGCCTTGAAGGCATTAATCAGGCGTACACTGCCAACTTGGCAGGAAAACTGAAGACGTGTAAACTTTGGCTGAACTACCTTCATTATACTACTAAAATTACACCCATAGGTCAAAAAGACCCCTGCCCAGGTGAAGACCCTTCCCCTGAGCATGTGGGAGTGTGTAGTCAGCATTATTATAATTGAATGTAAATTACTAACCAATCACTATAAGGGGGGTAGGTTCAATAAATTTTTAATTCTGTGACTTTTCTGTATAAATATAGCGTACAGTATGCACACTAGGTGGGACTATGTCCCGTGCATCCATCACCTGAATAAAGAATGACTGCTTTCTAAAACTCCAAAACGAGTCAAGTTTTTTTTCTTTTCTGTATTGGCACAGTATCAAAATATCCTTAGCTCTGTTAAAGAGCTATAACTTTTGAAACACATGCACAGCTTTCTATGGTGATGTCTGCAACAGCAAAGATGGACCAGATAACTCCAGTGGTCTTGATATCTACTCAATGAAATATTATTTGCCCACAACTCATCATGTAGCTCCCAGTATTAGGTCCAACCAAACAAAGTTCATCTATTTCTCAAATAATATAGACAGACAGCTATGTTTCCAGCAGCTCTTGCGAGTTAAGAGACTTCCTGTTTCCTACCTCCTGGCTTTCCAATTGTGTGATTCTGTAGGTTATTTTTCAGTTGTATTGTGATCCAGCTTCACCATGAGAGTGAGCTGTGCCTGATCCAGACTAGGCAACAGTTCAGTGGTTAAGAAAATCTTGAGAGACAGCAGATTCAAGTTCCTCACCTAAGGAGATTACTGAGCCAGATTCTCACTTTCTGGACTGAATTCTGAATACCATCTGCCATTTTCCTTAGTGAAAGTGTGTGCAATTAGCCCTAGCCTCTAAATCAAGGCCAGTTTCAATCAAATACCACCTCCTGTGTGCAAAAGAAAAGCCAAGAACTTCAGCTCACACCAATCATGACAGCACCAGCTCAGGGCATTAGTACAATTTAAAACTGACAACAAACACTCTTAGAATAATAAAATCATAGAATAGAATAGAGCAGAGCAGAATCATAGAATCATTTCATCACTTCATCATTTTTGTCCATCTGCTCAGAGGCAGGTACTAAAATCCAATAAAAGCTGCACTTCAGGTACTTTGTTTGTTTTAGCTTTAGACTTAATTCTTCTACTGTAGAGCAGAATTATCCTGTATTGCTGCAAAGCCCATTTTTTTTTCCCCAGCAATAAGGGCCACACCTTCATGGGGGCTTCTGAGAACTCATCACTGCCCTGATGCAAACAATGACTGGAACAAATTTGTGTCTGACTCGTAATTAGCCCGACTCTTGCTGATAACAAACTACACAATTTGTCCTTGCTACCCCTATCCTGCTCCAAGAAGCACCCAGATGCCTTTATACAATGTCACTGTCAGTTACTACATTTTATTCCATTTTTCTCTCCTGTTCTACAAAACCATGAACTTTTCTTAAATCACATTAGACTCTGGTTTGGTATGTCCAGTTCCTTCTGGTACATGCCATGAACCATTTTAAGTATCATGAACTTACCCAGCTGACAGCTGGACACATTGAATTTTTTTAACTATCAAATTCTTATAAAATCTTTACATAACATTCCAGCATAAATTCTTTCTCTTCACCTTCTTATATCCCTGCATAATCAAAACTAGTCATAATAATCTTCATCTCCTCCATTACAAACAGTTTCCCTTGGGATATCTGCCTGGCCATGGAGGGTGTACCCTCTACTCCTGGAGGTCTCGCTGCCAGGACTCAGTACCAATGCAGAAAGGGTGTAGCCAAGGACAGCTGTAGCACAGACAGACACAGCAAAGTTGGGCCAGGGCTACCTTTTTTCTTTTATCATTAGAGCTGCCCAGAGCTCTTGCTGGGCCTGCCCAGGCTGCAGCTCCCACCACATCACAGCCCTAATTTCGACCTCACCATGGACCTGTTGATCTGGGCCCAGATCCCTGCCTGGGGGGCGACGCTCCAGCCTGACCTCAGCATCACCACCATGGCCCTGCCCGGTCATCCCAGAGCTGAGTCTGACTTGGGTTATTCTCTGCTGACCTGAGCCCAACCTTGCTGCTCCCTGATTATAACAGTATCTCAGGCTTTTCCAAGGCTCAAGGAAACCACACAAAACTAATTGTCAATAACATGAGAACAAAAAAGTGCAGATAGCTTTTGATTAGACGCACCGTATCCTTTTCTATTTATTTCCACTTAAAGTAAATAGTTTATATATAGTATGTGTATATTTCCACCTAAAGTATATATATTTCCTTCAAAATTTACTACTTAATGGAACTGTGGCTACTGGGATTACTTCTGCCTTCCCTCCTTTTAGGTATAGCTCCTATGTTTAAGACTCTCTCATGATAGTTTGCTACTTCAAATTTGTTACCAGATTTTTCAAGTCTTTCAATATTTCGAAATCCAAACTATTAAGTCACTCAGAAGAAAAAAGACAAACAATTAGAAATAGTAGAGACTAAGTCAAAAAGAGAATTTAAAGTCTGGTACTTTAGTATTATTTCAATAGGTAAAAAAAAATTTCAACTAAGCATAGTTCTAAGTTCAAGTTAAAATATAGTAAGGATGATCAGTATATGTACTTTTATGTACATACCATATACTTGCATTTTTTTAAAGAGTTTTTCCATGTCAATATCCAAATTACTTTCTATAAAGTGCCTTACGAAATTGCTTTGAAGTGCTTCCTGAAATGAAAAGTTTTAGATGTTATATCAGCTTTATCTTCTCTGAGTATAAAATACACACATGCATTAATGTTCAATTACATTACCAAGATTTCCTGCATGACACTGGAGAAGTCAGTTAGCCTCTCTATGTCTTCAGTCTTCCCCTCTCAACAGGATAACTCATAACATTTCAAATAAGCACTAGAACATATTCTCCCCATTGCTGTACATCATTGTACTTCTTCACTGCAAATATTTTAACTGAGTCCATTCTACTGTCCTTAAAAGTGTGCATTTTCTCTTCCTGCAAGACTTTTGGGGCTTTGTACTATTAGCACTGTCAGTAGTAAAATAAATATCTTTAAAATATTGTCATTTGAGAATCCCTTTTTTATTATTTTAACATCTTTACCTCATCTGTCAAGTTTAAGGGGGAAAAAAGTTATTATCTCTACAAGAGTATCCAAGGATCTGCAAGTCTAATATATGATTACTAGTATTTACAGTTACAATTACTCCTTAATTGAACTTAAAAGTAACAGTTTAATTGACACGATTCTGCTTATTTTCCCAAAACGTAAAATCCATGAGTGTTTTCACAAGTCAAACATGGCAAACCTAAATTTTATTGGGAAAAAAAAAAGGACACAAATATGTAGAATTGGGAAAAACTCAGTAAAAAAAAATGCTCTTTTTAAAAGTCAGTATTTCCCACTTCAGTTTGAGTTTTTCTTAATAAATTACACAGATTGGAAAAAGCAAGTGATGAACAAGCAATTTCCAAAAAATATTTTATTTCCTACAATCTTAAATTTGTTTTAAATTAGTGTATAAAGCTTGAAGGGGTGTTTATTTGTTTTATTTCCCCTGTTGCCTGGTACTACTGGACATAGTGAGGTAACATTGCTTTTGAGTATTTTCTCCTCAGAATTTTCTCAGTATCATGCTGTAGGCTCATAACCTAAAGTTAATCTGCCTCTTTTTTTCAGCTCTTTTTAAACCTGAAGCTAGATAGAGGGGCAGTTTTACAGAAATTCCGTCTAGATCCAAATAATTGGAAAACAGGAAGTCTTCCCACAGTTCACCAACCTGCAGTCGTGATACCATGATGACACTTCCACTGGTTTTAAAAAATTCAGACATCCTAAGCCACGTCTCAGAATATGTCTTCAAGTTTTCCACAAAAGCAAAAGTGAAATTAGCCTGGGAAAAAAGAATACATGGAGACAAAGTAAAAACTGCACAGAGCAAATCTTCAGAGGAAAAACTGGCATGTTTCAGATCTTCTGCAACTCCTTTTCCATTTCACTTTGATAGTCAGCAGTAAGAAAATCCATGTTTTCCTTTCCCTACTTAAAGTATTTGGTTGCAGTCTCTGAATACCAAGTAAATCAAAAGAAAAGTCTTCCTGCAGCATGTATGTATCCTAACTGAGGCATCATAAAGACCTCTTTATTTTATAATGTCTCTTCCATACAGAGTATCACAGAGGTGCTTCAGAAAGACAGAAAAAAAAAAATATATAGTTAGGACTTACTCAAAAGAAAGTCTTGGCAGACCTTGTGAATCTTTTATTCAAACTACTTTGACTGAATAGATAATAGAAGTGAAAGCTGGAAGCATGGTCTGTTTGGACAATACATTCAACTGACCAACCTATTTCAAAACAGTCTAGCAGAGGAGGGCTTAAGTATAGCAAAACATTATGTCTCGGTCAAACATAAGCTACAGTTTCTCTCTTAGCCACCAGCAAACAACCATCAGGTTTTTTCCAGCCTGTTTTAATAGATCACAAGTGTACTCAAGATTAGGAAATATTGCAGTATTTTTTTCTTTCAATTGGTGTTACAAGTCACAGAGGTGCACTTAAGAACAATCCAGTATTGTTATTATGGTAGAGATCGTGACATTTCCTAGCAAAGAGTGTCTGCAATAAGTCGTAATCTCCAATTTGGGACCACGCTTTTTGCTATATACTGGAAGTTCACAATTTTTGTCATAGTATTTTAAGTGTCTTTTTCAAACTCCCACTCCTAGCACAACTTGGGAAAACAAAATTGTGGTGGTTCTTTCTTTCCGTTTGTAGCACAGAAGGCCCCAAAGAGCCCCTTGCAGATAATTTCATTTTTCTGAAAGACTTTACACATTTAACTTCTACGAGATTCCTCATTCTACTTTCAAAGGTAGAGTGATTCTGAATGCCAAACTGAAGTTTGGCCATCAAATCAGCTAAGCAAGTTCTTCCATTAACAAGGAACACAGAAACTTCATGGACTGAAATCCTAGGCCTGAATGTAAGGGTCATGTAGCTCACTGTCCAGGCATGACTGTGACAAGCTGAAGAGAGACCAGAAAGGCTGTAAGGGTAGCAAAGAGCCCAAATGGGAAATTGCTATTTCCCTAGTACAAAATAAGCAAAGGTCGCACTGGAACGCAAGGAGATCATATTTTCAGACATCATTGAAAACTGTTGCATCCAACAGCTCTAATGTTACATATCAAGCTTCTTGACTTAATTCTGAACAGCACAAAAGGTTTCTTTTCTTTTTGTTGAAGTCACTTTCAAAGTGCTACAGTAACCATAATGTGCTTGTATTCAACCTCCTTATTAAAAACAAAACAACAACAAAATAATAATAATAAAAACAAAAAAATCACTGCAGCAGCATGAATTTTTGGAAAAGATTAAATAAATATAGAAGCTTATTTGAAAGAAGTTAAAAGCAGCAAAGAGGTGAGTTGTGTGCGGGAGGTACAGAAACTATTTAGGGCAGCATAGAGGAAACTGAACAGATATGCACTGCCTACCAAAATAGTATGTGAAAAAGACTTGAGAAAGATTATCTGCATGCACACACACACTATACAGCAGGAAGTTATTAAAAAATACCGTTTAAAAATAAAAGTTATACCCAAATAAGAAAAAAAGGAAGATTAGGAAAAAGAGTTTTATTTATAATGTTTATGCTTTCTCATTCACCGTGGTAGGCCTTTGGGAAGTTCTTATGTCAGAAGCCTTACACATGGAGAATACTTTAGAGTAGGACAAAAAAAAAAAGTTGTATAATTCAATAAAATGAACAGTAACTAGTTTCCAGCAAGAAAACATCCAGCCAAGAATTCTAAGAGTGCTCAAGGATTACATAATTGAAGTACTCACTGTAGTGTAAACTCCTGATTAAAATTCCCTTGTTATCAGGGAAATGGAAAATAACAAATGCAATGCTACTCATTAAAAATAAAATTTAAAAAAATAAAAAAAAAAATGCTAGGGCAACCAGAGTACCGCAGACGAATAATTCTGAGATCTGTATAGCCAAATTTTAATTTTGTTATAGTAATAATAGCAATTGATAATAAAGAGTAATAGAGGACATGGAGAATAACAATAAATATGACTGGGAGATACACACACAGGATTTTTAAAAAAAGAAGTTGCCTTAGTTGAAGCTGAAAAACAAGTAAATGAGGAAGAGGTGGTTGATGCAGAACATCTCACCACAGGCACTATGAATACCAAGAGTTTTATATAAGCTCAAAAAGCAAGTGGACAAATTACAGCAGCAAAGTCCTGGCAAGACTGACCCTTAAGTTTTTGAAATTGGGACAGTATTTGGGGGGAATACGGCTTTACTGACATATTGTTCAGTTCTTCCCTACACAGCCTTTACTGATTACAGTAGGAATTAGAACCTACAGCAAGATGAATGCTTAATCTTACATGGTAAAACAATTCCTGTGAGTTTTTATGCTAATGATTAGCTGGACTTTGATTTTTAATAGAAATTATCTTCAAGTTCTCTTCCTCCTAATCAATAAAGATCCATTAAAATATTCTTCATAATATCTAGGCTGGATATTGCCATTGATTAAAGAAGAGTCTTCACTATCAGCTACGGTCCTGTCTGGACTGAATATGTCTTCACCTCTTCCTGATGTAGGAATAATTAAACATGGTGTTTTGAGCTCATTGAACTACTTTTATAATGACACCTTTTGACAGCCTGACAAGTCAAGTGTGTTTGTGCAAATCAACCAGGATATGTAATTTTAGAATAAGAACTTACTCAACTCATTATCAATTTTTCTAATTATACTAAACAAAAAGGCAGGAAACCGAAATTAACAAATTCGCTTGACTAGTTTTCTTTCTTTTACATCTCAATTGCCTTGCTACTTATATATGATTTTTGTCACTGTTCCAATTACAAAGAAATAGCATAAAGTTATCCTAATGTGATTGCCTGAATATAAGATCAACTCTGATAATCTTTTGAATAAGAAATACCTGCATAAGATCGGCTCATCAGTGGCAAAAGGCTCAATTGGAAAAGCAAGGACCAAAGATACCACATGTGCTCTTCGAGCTCCTAGATGCTGGTTGTCACTGAGAACATTTTTGCTCTCAGTCAGCACTGCAGCCTGCATCTGTGATGCTCACGGTTATTCTCTATGTTAGAACTGTTGACTTCTCAGAAGGCAAAACCAGCAACCTCACAATTTATCAAAGAATGGTAAAGTTACATAGTCTTGAAGCAAAATACTCCACATGAAAAACTTACAGAATATATGTTAGCAGACAAATATCAATGTTCTTTTTAGCTTTAATTCCCTAACTTTTTCTTCTAGTAAGTAGCTACCATTCAGTCACATAGTCTAAAGGAAATTGAAACTTCTGTTTTAATTCAGTAAGAGATTTTGGCTGTGTAAGGACTACAGGGTCAGTTTACAGCAGCTGAGTTTGAGACACCTGGGACAGTATTTGCCATGTAAATTTTGTTTTTGTAACAAAACAGATGAAAAAAAAAATTGTTGAAGAAACTTCCCTATTACTTTCATATTTACACATAAACAAATATACATCAATAATTGTTTGTTAGATCTACAGGTTTGGAAGAAGGGTGAGGATGTATTTACACAGATTTCTGAATACACTGATGGAACTTTTGTGAGCCTGAGAGTACATAATGACAATGAGAGATTGTAAAAATGTACACCAGCAAACTTCATTCTGAACTGTATTACTCTGTCTTGATTTCACTAAAAGACTTATAGGGGAACACAACATATCTCAGGAGATTTATCTTTCTTATGGATGCTTTTAAGAATGTGGGTTTGGCATATTTTATGGCAAAACAACATGGAAATGTCTTAAGTGCATTATTCGAAATGTCATTGTAACATAGAATATAAATATGTATTCAAAACTAATTGGAATTTTTATAATTTCTTACAATTCATTCTTTATAGAATTTTCATCTGTAAACTTCAAGAGCAGCTTCATTTTTAGCTGACTAAGGATTTAAGATCATACTAAACTCCAGAGAGATGGCCTGTTGCCCAAATGAAGTTATTTAACTGCAAAATATAAAATCACTGAAATCTTATTTCCAATTCACAGCAAAAACTATAGTTACCTAGTATCTGCTATCTACGACACGCTTTTTGACTCAGGATTTTTTACTATCTTTTTAGAGCATAAGTCAGACTACTACAATGTATGTGGAAAAGTTACCATCACATTTAAAGTGACTACAGTCTTTTTGTGCACTATTTGTAAGCACTAATTCTTTTTTTACAGATTTTAAATTAGCCTATATTACCATTCCTGCAATAAGTAATATTCCAGGGTAAAAATCATACATTTGCAAGATAAATGTAAAATCTCCACAGAACTCTGATGTATACTTAAAATAAGTCATCATCCGTCCTCCTAACAGAAGTGCCTCAAAGCTAGTCATAAACAAACATTTCAGTGCAGATAATCATGCTAAAGGCAGATCACCTACTATACCAAAACTGCAGTGACAGTGAAACTGCTGAATAATATCAAGTCATCAGCATCCTCACATGCGACAGCTCAACTACTTCTGGTCATTCATACTACTGGTGTCAGAAACATAATCAGGAAGGATGCGTTGTGGGTTGTTTGGATTTGGTTGTTTTTTTTTAAACACAGCTTAGTGACTCCCTTCCATTCCTTGGGCATCCCTTCCCCACAACTCCCTATGATGCCCCGTTAGCGTTCCCATCATAAGAATACATTGAGGGCAAAGCTCCCTTGGAGTACACATATCCTATGCCTTGATATAGCATGATTCACATGACAGTTCTGCTAATGTGTTCTTTTTCATTTTTCCGTATAAGGTTTAAGGGACTTGGAACAAAATTCTGCTTTTCACACTGAGGTTAAACCACTGTAACGAGTAGGACAAAAGTTAAGAGAAACATTAAGCATGAAATGGGAACAAGGTAAGAATTCAGGGGGCAGGGTGGATGCAGTTTTCTCAAAGGCAACTATGCAAATGCTTCTACCTACCTGTCACGGAGGCGCCCACAAAACAAACAGCAACTGCTCTCTAAAAATGGGGTTTATTGCAAGCAGGGTTGCCAGCACTCCTCCTGACTAAACACAGGTTGGGATGTCTGTTGGGAATTAACTACTACACAACTAATTTCTAACTTTAAGGAATGACAAATCAAAATGGGCAAACCCTCGTTCATAAAAGGGGAAATGTCCCACACCAGAGTGCCCAAGATACCACTCACCCAAAGAAGGGGGCAAGGCTCACTCCACCCACGGAGATTCCCTCAATCCATGGAAGTATCCTTGGATGGCGTGTCCAAGGGGAGGGTCTGACTGCCAGGTCTGCTGCTCTGTCAAGAACCAACTCCCCTGGCTCTCTGGCAGGACCCCATTTACACACTAGTCGAAGGTGCACTATGGTCATTCTCACTGGCTGAAGGACAAGCCCGGACTAAACACAGAAGAGCCCAAATCCCGAGCCTGTTCACTAAGGGCTCCAGCCCCTGAGGTGCCAGTTCAGCACTGTGAGGTGCAGCGGAATGCCCAAGGCCTCAAACTGCTCCAGCCGGCACCAAACTGCTCAGCACACCCTGTGTGATCTGTTTTGTCTGTGTGGGAGGCTGTACTGGCTGCACTACCCTGAAAAAAAGGTGGAGCTTCAAAATGAAGTACAAAGACAAAATCAGTAAACAGAAATAGTGTGGGTTTTTGATACTTACCTTCTCCATCACTAGGTCAATCATGTTGATGTTTGAATTGTACAGTATCTTCCCATGTAATAAAGGTTTCAGGAAAGTCCATAGCAAAGCCCCATTAGAGGACTGCAAAATCTCCTGATAAATCTTTAAGCAAAATGGAGCTGCAAAACCAGAGATAGACTCACATTTAAGACAGACAATAGATGATGATGATTATTATTTTAATTTCAAAAAAAAGCTTGAATCTTAATTTAGGATCTGCCACAGCCCCATGCCAATAACTGCCACTAAGCAATCACTACAGTTTCTTGAACATAAATTGTTTAACCAAAGTCTATGATAGTGTTGAGGATGCAGAACTCTAAACACTAAAGAAAAAAAGAATCAGAATTCAGTTTCTCACATTTATGAAAAGCTGCCTGGGAATCTTATCTATCCTAAAAGTTACATTGGTGCATTTTAGAGTGAAAGACTTGCTGATGTGAGTTTGCTGTGATTTTCAGGAAGTCATAGGCAAATGTCTGTTACAAAAATACATGCAGATTATTCACTGTGAAGGAGTATAAATCCAGATTCTCTGGCTTTATATAAATATGTTTAATTTTCATTTTCTATTGCCTCACTTATCAATTTGTAAAATACAGGTCAAAGTGTCAATTCACTCATAGGAATGCTGGAACTAACTAATGCTTTAAAGATATTTCAAGGTCCCAAGGTAAAAAGTCTTACAATACTCCATAACGGCGAAAATCTATTGATTTATTTGTTTATATACATATTTAAGAATTAGACAGTGCATCTGGCCTAAACAGCTTTGAAGGAGACTAACTCCCAAACAATCTCTCTAAAGAGCCATCCTGCTAACTCCATTCTTCAAGTAGGAAAGAAAAGCAAAGCTGCCTGCTTACTGCTATCTCACCCCCAAGTGAAGAAGGCTAGGGCAGAGCTCTGGCTCCGTCCCAAAGTTCTCAGCCAAGACAGAGTCCATTTTGAACTGTAGAAACTGATAGAGGCATGATTCATAGTCATAGATCCTTCCCTAGTGATGCTCTATCACTGTATTCTTCTCTTGCACTGGTCTACTCAGGCACTAACAATATTTAAATTATTCAGTGTAACTCAAGTGGATATTGAGGAAAGGGAGCAAAGGTGAAATTATATAAAAGCTAAGAAATTTTCTGGGCACTTGATAAAGAGAATAGGGATATCGAATATAAAAAAAAATATCCAAAGAGCTTGCATATTTTACTGCATAATCATACCACAGCTTTGTGTTCACAGAAGAAAGGCATGCAGCAATAAATTCTGTCTTCTATCTCGAAGATAAATTTTTAATATCAAGTGCTTTAAAAATTCTCATAAATATGTCTCTAAGACAGGAATATTTCTATTTATTATTTGCAAAGATAGAAAACAACCCAAATCACTTGTGTCATCTACAATTATTTCATAGTTATAAAACTTGTATTGATCAACCCTTGTGCTCAGGATTACAGTGTTAACTGAGATGTCAGCTGGTATGTAAACATTTCCATTTAAGAAGGAAAAACTTCCCTAAACTCTCGATGCATACATGCAACTTGTGATTGATAGTTTTTCTTACTTGAGTCTTCAGGAATGCCGTATTTTGCCATCTTGTCCTCTTGGAATCCCATGATTCTAGGCATGTCAATGAACAGGTTTGCGTTGCTGAAAAATGAAGACTCTTCTGTACACACTGCCTTGATTACAGACTCCAGGGATCCAGTAGTTGAACTTCTGAACTGCCCACCTTGCAAGAACTAGAACAAACAAACAGAAATCCAGATGAATCAAAGTTGCTTTTAATACCTTCAGGGAGAATCCCTGGAGTTCTCTCAATATTGACATCCAAGGAGATTG
The DNA here is from genome assembly GCA_013396935.1 of Baryphthengus martii. Classification (NCBI taxonomy): domain Eukaryota; kingdom Metazoa; phylum Chordata; class Aves; order Coraciiformes; family Momotidae; genus Baryphthengus; species Baryphthengus martii. The sequence continues at coordinate 62,989 of VWZK01002061.1, forward strand.
ATAGATTTAGATTGTTGAAACTGCCTACAAGAATAAGGGCCTGCTGTGATCTTTCCTGTTGTCCTAATCACCTTTACCATGGTGGGGGGAGGTAATGCAGTTTTAATTGCCAGGATACTTGATGAAAGACTTTAATGTACTACATTAAACTTTGAAAAATACTGTTTATCAATTAATCAGAAGAAGAATGAAAGTATCAACACAACTGGACTACAGATTCTGCAATTATAATGTCAGTTTTTCACCAGGTCTGCTCTTCTGGTAGATTGCTTCTATGTCACAAGGACAGCAAAAACAATCAAAGCCATTTTGCATATGAATGTTTTCAGTGAAAGAAGTTGCTAAGATGAAAAAAAAATAAAAACATTCAAGTCCACATGTCATAAAAGGCTATTTTTCAAGTACCTCTTTTAACCTGTTAGATATGCTTCTAGTTTTTGCACATCTTGAGTTATATCAGCATTTATGACTTCCATTTGCTCATGACTAGCATATACCTAACGAGGAGGGCAATGTGACTGCTTTTATGTCTTAACCACGATCATTCACCATTTAATAAAACAAAACCAAAAAAAAAAATAAAAAAAAAAGTCAACAAACAAAACGGGAACAAACCAAAACCAAAAAAACCCTAATTTCCTCCATGCAGCTTCACTTTCATAACGTACCAATTAAAACTGAGCATCTCATGGATGGTTGTACAGGTACACAGTTCCAGGAGAGGATACAACTGCAACACAACGTGCTGCTAGGGTATAACTGAAGGATGTACTGGCCTGCCTGATACTGATTACTGCTGCAAATCAAGAAAAACAGAACTAGACTATCAGATATAATCTGAAGACTGCATGATTGGCAAGTAGGAAAAAGCCTATGATATGTCAGCCAAACACATTTGACGCTGAAATAAATCAACATTTTATCTTTGGATTTTTCTCTTAAACAGAAGAGTCAGTTTTCTAAGTAGTACAGCACTTTACATAAAGAATAAATTACAGACAGTTTAGAGATTGTGCTGTTAAAAACAGTTTATCCTGCTCAATGCATTTACTGAAGTGCCAGGTGCTTATTTAGTAATCCTGGCGGAATATTAGAAAGTGTTATTTAAAACTGAGAATTGGCTGCTCCCAAAATCTGACTTTCTGCATACAGTTTCAGCATACAGCATAGTAAATAATACCCAGATTTCATAATACTATCATCTACAGCTCTTGAATTAATCTGCTGGCATGGACTCTACTGGAGGAATAAACTTTATTTATGCACAATGCTGAATAAAAGCGGTTTTGAATCCTTATTAGTGACTATTTGCGCTAGAAGGATAAATGAGGCTTATTTCAGTCAAAGAGCACAAACTTGCTAATTAATTCCAGTTTCAATCAAAGTAACTTGAAATTCAAATAATGAATATTTATGCAGTAAACTGCCGCCAACAGACTGAATCTACTTACTGTCTTTCAACTAAATATCCACTGACTCAGTAAGATATGTTTCCTAAAATTTGGCTTTGATAAAGTGAGAGAACTATATAGGACGGATGTTGACAAAAAGTTATCTTTGATCCAGTTGTTCTAGTTTAAACTAAACGAAGTAGGTCTGTAATCAAGGTTGATAAACCCAAACAAGCAGCCTCTTACAAACGAAGTAAACAGTCAAGCCAGTTGTTCCAACAAATTCATGGAAGATGAAGGCTGGTACTGAAGATTTAAAAAGCTATCTGGAACTGTATTCCCAAATGGGGACAGAACCCTCATAACATAGAGGCTTCTGACCTAACTCAACAGCTGTACACTTAAAAAAACAATAACAATAACCAAAAAAACCACAACAGACCAAAAACTATTAATTAAAAATAAATTAATTCATGTGGAGTAGAAATATTAGCTATTCTACAAAAGAAAGCTAAAAGTCAAGCCAGGTTACAGATTACATATAAAATCAAATAATTTCAGAAATATTATATTACGAGAAAGGGAAATAAACCAACAACAATTTTCCTGGAAAACGACAAGGAGGTTAAAGATCAAAATTTGATGAAACTGAAGGGCTAAAGGGAAAAAATGCAGAGGAAACAGATATTCCTACTTCTGGGTAGAGCCATAAACACAATAAAGTCTTTATCATACTGAAATTAACATAAACAGAGGGGAAATGGCAAAACTGCTAATTTGGTTACAGTATTTTTCAGAAGTCTATCAAATCTGGGTGGAAATATTTCAGTAAAAAGTAGAAAAATCATCTGTACTCAAGAATGAGTGCAGGAAATAATGGCTATTTCATTGTGATGTTTAATAGGGCAAGACACAAAAATTTTGAAGTGAAGAACAGTTAGAGACAAAAAGTATGCAAGAAGAATTCTATGCATTATCAAATTATCACTCCAGACCAATACAATATATTTATGTCAGAAGACAATTGCATTTTCCCTGAAAAAGATATATGTCATCTCTAAACTTGGTAAACTCTAATAAGTAGTTAGTGGTGGTGTCCTAGAAAATATTAATCAGTGTGTCGGGTTTGTGTTTGGTGGCGTTTTAGTAGCAGAGGAGGGGGCTACTGATGTGACTTCTGTAAGAAGCTTTGAGAAGCTCTTCCAGCTGAAAGTTGGACCCACATCTATCTGGTCAAGGCTGAGCCATTTCAGTGCCTCTATAACATCTTTAAGAGAGGAAAAACCTGTTGGGCATGTTCTTTTATTTTGGAAAGGAGTGGGATCTGAGAGAAACGACCATGTGGATTACTGAGGTCAGTGAGGAAGGAACAGTGGAGGCACGTCAGAGCAGTCATTCCCCTTTGGCCCACGGTGAGATAGCAGGCTGAGCCTGGTGGAGGAAATGGTGGAACAGAATCCCATCTGCAGCCTGTGGAGGACGCTACACTAGACCAGGGGACTGATCTTGGAGAAGGCTGGGAACGTGAGGGAAGCTCACACTGAAGCAGTCTATTGCTGGGAGGATTAAGGCATGTGGAAGAGACCTAACGCTTGCTAGAGTTCATGGAGGTCTGTCTCTTGTGGGAGAGATGCTATATTGCAGCAGGAAAGGCCTGTGAGGAGTTTTCCGCCTGAGGAGGAAGGAGTGACAGAAGCAATATGGATCAAACTGGGACTGACCACGGCCCCCGTTCCCTGCGCCCATGCGCTGCTGTGTGGGAGGAGGAGGTAGCAGAGCAGGGCCCAGGAAGAAGGGAGGCAGGGAAGATGTGTTTAAGATCCAGTTGTATTTATCACTGTACTGTTCTGATTCAATTGGTGAACTGGTGGTGGTTTTGTTGTTTAAATTAAATTGATTTGGTTTCCCAAGTGGAGTCTGTCTTTTGCAGGTGACAATAACTGGCAAGTGAGCAACTCCTGTCCTCTGCCTCAACCCTCGAGACTTTTGTTTTATTTTCTCCTCCCCATCCCAACAGAGGGGGCAGAAGTGAGCGTGAAACTGTGTGGTGCTGTCTAGGTGGGCTTAAATCGACAGTCAGTATTAATCCAACAGCTATGTGATGGGTAAAAAAAATGGTATTAAGGAGATATTGCAGGAACCCTGTTAAAAGAAAACATGGGGTGACAGACAACTTATTAGTGTTATTCCCAAGAGAGTGATCTTAGGTCCACTGCGTTAAGATTTTAGCCCTGAAAGAAACAAATTACTGAAATTTGCCTATAATTTAATACTGAAGGCATTGTGGGAGAAAAGGAGATCAGAGTATTATATGGCTAGAAATCTAATTAAAATCTAATTTAAAGCAAATTGAATATAAAAATAATCAGTGCAAAAGTTTATCTAGCAACTGAAATCATGAAACACTGTTACAAAATGGAGCTTACCTTGGAATGTCATTGGTCTTTGATCAAGTAAGAGACAAAATGTATGCATCTTACGAAAAAGGTGAATGCAAGATTAAGAAAGTAGTTTTAGTAGGCATGGACATGAACAAGTAGAACTACAAGAGTCATCAGGCATAAGCCCCCTCAAAGACACATTTCTTGTTCCCAACATTAGTATTAACAACACATCCTAGTGTCATCTTCACATGCTATCTGAGACAACTAAGAGCCTATTATAATAAAAAAACACTAACACAAACAGAACAAATACAAGATAAATCTATTTAACCTATCAGAACAGAGGAGTACTATGACTGGCCTTCCACAAACACATGTAGTGGCTATGGATAAACTTAAGTCAGAAATTTATACATTTATGACACCAAAATCTTTTCAGTAATGATAGTTTTAATAGAAGCTTGGTCAATTTAGTGGAGGGATTACAGAATGAGACCACTTTTCACAACTAACAGTATTCAGTAACTCAAGAAGTCCCCCCTAGCTGACCTGTTCATGAGTAACAAACATTCTGAAAATTAGCTATGGAAATATAAGTGAATAATTTCAAACAGCAAACAAACAAGCAAAAATCAGGATGGAAATCAGCAGTGCTTTTCCTCAGGGAGTTATCCATTCGCTCCATGTTGTTAACAGTAGCATGTGGCTCTGTATTCCAGTTACTATTGACTGGCAGATATTGAGTTTTTACACCGACTTTTATTACACAATGGGTAGCATACCAATGCAACTTCACATTTTAGATATTTTAAAGGTATTTATTGCTTTTCATTTTGTGTTGCAAACAAAAATCCACATACATAATTGACAATTACTTTATTACCTCTTTCATTATAGAAGTTAATTACTTTATATTAAATCAACTTCAAAATAACTTTTTCAGTTAGAAGTTAATGAAGGAGATAGACTATTTCTGTACTCTATGCTGAGGATGCAAATATTTTTACTTTAAGAAGCCTTACATACTTTATTTGGTAATCTTCCTAGATCACTGTACTGCATTGCTGTTGGTTATCATGAAAATAAAAATCCAGAAGGATGGGTTTTTTTGGAAATAGAAGAAAAACATTTAAGAAGGAAAGTGTATGAGCAGTATCTGCACTTTAGTAGTGCACTTAGTCAGTAGCACAAATTTGGCCACTATAGAAAAGAAGCAAACAAAATAACCAATAATTAAAGGTATTATTAGAAAGTAGGAAAAAAATTCCGGTAAATCTGAAAAAGAAAAAAGTTACAGAGACCAAATAGGCCTTCAAAACATTAAACATCTAATTTATTAACAGAATTAATAGATACTGAATTTTCTCATCTTCTGCAAATTATTAGGTGACAAAAACAAACATACATTTCTCAAGAAAAAGTAATTAACAAAAACTAAAAAATAAATATTGTGTCAGAAAAAAAAAATTACCAAAAAAACATACGATGTAAAAAAGAACAAAAATTCCAAGGTTAAATGCATGCTATATTACCAGATTATGTGTGCTGCCATGGCACAAAGATTAAAACTGTGACCAGATGGCCCTCTGCTGTTCGGTTTGTTCCTCTGCAAACTTTTTTTGAACAGGGCCTTATGAGAGGTTCTTCTATCAAATAAGCAACTCTGGCATTTCACTTCAAAAATAATACCTCATTTGTTCAAAGGAAAGTCTGACACAAACAGAGCTAGTTTAAGGAAAGCAACTACCCTTAATGTCAGGGACAAAAGAAATACCCTCACTCACACCTCTTTACTTTTTTTAAAATGTCAAGCAGAACTATCACGCAAAAATCTTAACTGACACAAACAGAAACCCATGGCAGATACAAGAACTGCAAGTTATCTTATCTTGAAACCTTATCCCTTATAAAAGTAAAGTTATTTCTTATAAACAAAGTATAGTTTGCTGATAAATAAAAAAGCCCACAAAAAACCCCAGTATTGGCAGAAAAACACATGGCTAACACCAAATCACAGGTAGTACATTCTATCGTTAATAAACAGCTTAACACTATATTAACTTATGAGATCATAGCTGAAGTTAACAAAAACTGAGATGACCAAAACAACACATCAATAGTCTGAAAACTACCAGAGTGCTTGAAAGAGACCAAATGCATCTTCCTAGGGTCTGTGGACCCTCTTCGCCCTAAGTTCATAACTTTCTAGGATATTATTTCTGTCACTGTTCCTTCTTAGTGAGCACACATTCCTAACAAAGCACCTCACAACTGGAAATCAAGTTTGCATATTGAAATCATACACATACCTGCTGCAATGAAGAGATGTCAAGCACATCAATATTTTTAATTCCTTGGAGGAACACTGGAAGGTTTTCCATGACATGGTGGGCTTTATTGAGAAGAGAGCTGATATTAGCAACCACATCCAGTAGTGTGCTTAGTACATTGCCTATCTCAGATGGTATCTTAATCTTGGAAAAGAAGGGGGGGGGGGGAAATCACAATAAATTCCAATTAGAAACAAATCTTAACCTTGCAATTAAACACTCAAAATTAGTCAGTTTTTTTCTAAATCACATTATATAATGTTTGTGCAAACCATGTCTAAGAAAAATCCTTTTAGTGTAACTTTCCAGTTACTCTCAAATTCAACTAAAGAAAAATTCTGTGATAATGTTAGAATTGGCCTATAACAAATTAGGAATTAAAATCCAGAGAACATGTTTATATCTACCAAGCTGAAGAGAGATCTCTCACCCAAGATGCTAATGAGATCTGCAACATCCTGCCCCCTTGAAATTCAGTGCAAATAAAAACCTTTTCTTCAACAGATTCAAAGTGCTAAATGCAACAGGTTAATATTTAAAAAATAACAATTTCTAAGTTTAATTAAATCTAGCAACTGCTTTACTTGCTTTAAGACGATAAACTTTTTAGACACCAAACTTTCCTGTCACACTGTTCCTCCCTCTGCGTGTCATTCCATACTTGACTAAAGTTCAGTTGGATGTTTGCTGTTCCCAACATGCAAGTTTTGGCGTTATGAATTTTGTCTCTATTTCCTTTGTTTTTACGGATTATTTAGATGATATGGTAATACAAACTGATTCATTGTTATCTTCCTTTGCATGATAATAAAAACACTATCATCTCATTATATACTTTTAGATGCTTCCTCTGATTATCTTAATTTTATCCACCTTTATTTGACTTCCTGCTATAATAATGTCTGTGCTTAATTTTTTTCTCAGCCTTCACCTCCATTTACACATTTGCAAATAAAAAAAAAAAATAACCTGTCAAAAAATCTTATTCAGTTAACAAATTAACAAAACTTTCATAACAATTTAGGATAAGCTGACAACATATTTTGTTCTTTGTTAGAAATTCATTATGCTTTAGTAGGGTTCAGTAGAAAACCCCATCCTAATAAGCATCCTGGTTTTTTACACACACACACACGGTTGGCAGATAATTCAGAAAGTAGAATTCTTTTCTTTTCCCTCTGGTATCTTAGCCTATTCTGGGAAATTCTCTTATTATTTAAAAGTGTGTGGCCAATCTGCCATGCGGCATCCAGAATATAACTTGGCATCCATGGCCTTAGAATAAAATATTCTTCCTCCCAATGTTATAACTATTTTTCAACTATTTGTACTTAGAACATTTTATGCTCTGTCCATCAATTACTCCAAAAGGACTGAAACAAATGTCTGTTAACTACCAGAAATTTCATCCAATAATTTTGCTCTTACAAGTAATAGTTATCTTACTGTAACCCCACACTAGATCCCAGATTATCTACATTTGTACAGATAATACAGTTTTGCTACAGACTTCTGTATCCTCTTCATTATAGTTTTGGTACTGTATTATTTTTGACAAAGTCATCTGACTTGGGTCATATAAAATCTAAGAGACTTGTCCTTACAGAGGCACTCATCCTGCGAGACGAAAAAGCTCCTTCCTGAAGGAGTCAACAGAACTGCCAATAAGCTTTCTACAGCAAATAAAATGTTTTCCAGAGTGCTATGAATTTTTCCTAGAAAATAATTCTATAATTCTTGTAATGTGAGCTCCTATGCTTTAGTTCCACTGATGCCAGATCAGTCTTCCATAATTGCAAATTAACAAGTGACTAACTGCAAGAACCACAAACTCTGCTAAGACTAATAAAACTATGTCTTCGACCCCCTGTGTTTTCTCTAAAGCTTTTGTAATTAACTAATAAGTGATAGTTTTCCTGACAAAGCAAGAAATGGAATACAGTAGTATCTACCAACTCCATTTTTTAACTGTTGTGTTTGCTTTGGGGAGCTAAATGAAGACAAAAAAAATGGCATACGGCTAGTGTTTGCTTCCACTGGGAAAGAACATCTGAAGAATTAATAGAATCATTCATTTATCTACCTACATGCTTTAGCCCACCTTCAAAAGAAAAACCATAAGAACTTAATGCCTTATTTTTTTTTTTTCCATCTTACCTTGTAAATGATATGACGTAAGTTCAAATTCTGTGTAATCAATACAAACATGGTATACAAGTCCAGTGCTGGTAAAGAACATAATTCTTCCACTACCAGGGAAGTATTACTGGTTTTGGGTAGCTTTAGCAGTAGGCTAAGGACTACTTCATCACATCTTCCAGTTAAAGCTACCATAAAGGCACTGTAAAAAAACTATAATGATGTATATATATTAATTTTTTTCCTTCCTGAAATGCATCACTTTCTTTTATAGTCAATAAGGTGATAATTTGTGTCACGGTAACAGGACAATTTGCTGTCATCAACAGACCAGAAAAAATGAACTACACAGCTCTGTATGACACTGGTATGTTCTCACTTTATATTTAGACACACATGAAGAAATGAAGTACATTTCTTAGAAAGATTTCCTTTCATTTGTGAACAGGTCAATGACTCATTCTATGAGCATTCATCCCATAAGCAGGCATTCTTGCAAAGCTGAACATACCCATTCTAGCAGATATACAGCTTTGTTACAGAAACACCAAAAGATCAAAATCTAAACATATAAATCACTAAAATAAAACAGTATTGACCTTTCTTCTTTCAAAGGACACATAAATTTAACACTCTGGGACATCTATATGGCATAGTGTTCACTCTGAGCCAGCTCACATTTCTCAATCCAACACTACCTTGAGGTGTTATGACTAAATAGTGGTTGAATGGACAAACACCTAAGTAGACCTTGGGTGAGCCTACAATAAAAACTCCCTTGATAATGGTAGTTCATTTTTTTTCCTAAAAAAAAGTCTCATCAAAAGACAAATGCTCACAGCCCAGATATCTCAGAAGTTCATAGCTACTCTTTCTCCTGAAATACCTGAAAGAAACCAAATGGCAAGAAGTCCAGAAAAATTACAAGTTTGAACCCTGTAGGAGCAAAAGTATAGTACTCAAGGCTCTATTGTACTCCTTAGACCAGAGTCTGCCTGTACTGTCTCCACTGAATGCATCTGTAGGAGTACTCAGTGAGGGAGAAGATCCCCAAGAAAAATCAAACTAGGAGCCAAAGATGGTCAAGATATGCAATTTAACTCTTTAATTCATAAGAACATTTTAATTTCTAACTTATTCATTTGACTTTCAGATTTTTATTCTGGAGCAGAATTTTGCTTTTGTGATTCCAAAGGATTTTCTATATGTTTAAATACTCACTTTTTTGGTGTATGTACAAGAAAAAGAATATGAATATAAATATAAGTGACATAAAAGGGTACTGATTTGAACTTCTTCTGGAGGAAATTCTACTCTGTGATACAATTTGAAATGTATTTCCTCATGCCCCACATGGATATCACCATTTCAGTCCAGTTTTAACCCATTCAGCATTCAGATTAAATCCCTCTGAATTTTCCTTGCAGCTTTGTGAGTACCAGAGCTAGTCCCAACTCCTATGCTTGGTAAATAAATGCTTATAGCCTTCAGGTTAAAGGTTTTGATTAGTTTCAAAACACTTAACCACACGGCAATGAGCATGGCCAGACCATAATACTGTGATAGAAATTAAGGATAAGTGCAGTAAGCACAAAAACCTCACAGGCTTACACTTACCATTCCAGGGTCGAGCACAGTACTAGTACACAAATCACAGAAACACAGACGGCAATGGGCCTGCAGCTATCATTAGGGTTATCAGGCAGTGGTTATATATACACCATAAACATAACTAGCATGTCTAAATTACAGCTTAAAAATGTCTTTGTGCATCTTGCGTAATCAGTAAGAGACATAGGCCCTCATGTTCCACTTGGACTGGGGGAGGATTTAAACACTTAAGTAAACAAAAAATTCTGTATAGATATGCAAATGTGAGAGGTGTACATATGTCTAAGCTCTCCATAGGACTTTGGCAAAACAATAAGGATAGAAAATAATCTGAAAACACAGTCAATTAGCATTGTTATTCCAAAAGATCAAAGGTGCACCAAATCCCATTTAACTGAATTGCTTCCAGATGACTTCTCTCATTACCATTTACTGGTATAAAAATATCAAGCTAACAATAAAGACAGTCACACTGCCAAAGAAGCAGAAGAACAAATCATCTCTAAGTAGTTATAATGGTCTGAATTGCCTTTTTAATAGCCACACTTTTCAGCAACAAAACTTGCAACTGTTTCTGCGAGTGGAGCATCAGTGACACCCAGTGGCTGCTCATTTTGACCTAATGAGTTTATATCAAATGTACCCCCAACCCTTTCAGTCATACAAACATTAACAGCGGAGAGAACCTGTAAATTAGGTGACATTTTTCGTAATTTCTCCTCGTCACTAGGATTACAGGAAACAGCAGAAAAGACAACACACAGAGTCCTTCACACAAAACATTTACACAATCCACTCTTTAGACGATGCTCAAGAGACAAGAGATTATTAAATAAAGTGGCGGGAAAGGAACATACTGGTAAGATAATGTAAGAATAGAGAGGAGCATATGAAGGAATAAAAAAATAAAAATCATGTAACTCCATACTGCAAGGATCAGAGGTGGGAAGATACAAAATGAAACCAGGAAACCTAACTTTTTCTACTGCACCAAGATAGCAAAGCTCAACTTCCATGTCAGCACAAGGCGATAAAACACTGCTGGAAGAAATGAAGCAGTGCCATATAAACCAGAAGACTACTGTAACTACAAATTGATCTCTTAATGCTTCACATTGTTACTTAGGAGGCCTAAATCTCACAAAATATTCCACGTAGAAGGGACACGTGAAAATGAAAGTTTCCACACAAACAAGGTGGCTTGCTTTGTTTTTGGTTGGCACATCAGGCTATAGGTTGACTCATTATTTTAACACCTCTTTTCAGTCTTTTACCTTTGAATGAGAAATACTGGCTTCCAAAATGGTGCTGATCGTTTCTTCAGAAATATTGACAGAAGAAACAATGTCCAGCCTCAACTGCGTAACATTCTGCACACATTCTCTGATCTTCACATCTGGAAGAAAAGAAATATAGTGCCAACAGTATTAATCAGCTTAATTAAATTGTCCGCAGATTGTACCCTTTTTGTTAGATTTATTGTGAGGGGTGATAAAGGATGCAAAAAGCTTCACATCATGTAATTCACTTCAAGTGTAAAAGTTATTCTCCTGGCAGACTGAAAGGCTTGCGTGTCTATTTGCATTATCCTAGAAGAGCACAGTTTATCCCATATCTCTGTATTTTGAGAACATCTGAAATTCGTGAAGCAGTCTTTAGTCCTTAAAGATTTTCTTCTTCCACTATCTTAAGTCCGCTCTTCCTTCTAATGAGTCCATGCGTCTTATTGGACAGGCTCTGACAGGGTAAACATGCTGTCCTGTGCCAACTCAAGCACGTGTATGTACACACGTGTACAATGCAATTACGTTGCATTAAGCCAGTAGTCTCCATAAGCAGTATCCCTTTGAAGTTTGAAGAACAATGAAACAGTTATTGTTCTACAAAATTACACAGCAGTGACTTGGAAAAAGTGAAGAAAACAGGAACCCACCATTCAAAAGATTAGAATTGCTGAGAAAAGCTGCTGCCGGATTTTCTGACAACTGTAGCTCCAAATTTTCAGCCACCCTGAAATGATAGCCTTAATTTCACAAATTATCAGAGCCAAGTCATTGACATTACTATGTACAAAGTGTAATGCGAATAGTGCAACAGCCATTAAATGAGGAAAAAGGGTCACCTGATGCTCTACATGCACACACTGTGCAGGTAGTAAGCAATTCTACAGACCTTCTCATGCTGTATTTATATGACACAGTGTTCACCATGTTTCATTCCTGAATGAGATTGCAAATGTAGAGATCTTCCCATGATGGCTAACTGCTCTTGTGAACAGTAGCTTATGGATAAGCACAGGTTTAGCAATGTCTCACTTTCATGTTTGTTACTGCACACACATCTTTAAAACCTAGAGATGCAAAGCACTGCAATTCAGGATGAATAAAGTCTACCAAATTGTAATGTAAGTAATAAAGAGTATACACATGTCAGATGTTATCTGCCATTCAAAAACTGGACATGAGTCTATTGTTCATAACAGCAGCTTCTAAGCTCAAATTCTTCTGTATTATTACTATAATTCAGAGACCATTGAAGCTCATTACAAAAACAATCCAACAGTCAAACCAACATAGCAACAATTATAACAAAGACCATTTCTAACTGACAGAAAGTTTGAAATATTCTGTAGTAGTGGTTTTACTCATACTCATTTACTTAAAATCTACTATTTTTCCTCAAGGGAATAAGAAATATCTGAAATTATTTGGAATTGAAATCTGTCAGTTTATAAGCACCATTCTGTGTTTCTGACTGAACTACTTGACTGATCTGAATGTTTAATGTTTTCCAGTAGATATCCAGCTGCTGAGAGGACAAGGCCATAGCAAAACACCTTGAAATAAAAAATTAAGATATCAAAATTCTAACCCAACTGAGGTCATGGAAAATTGGAGATTTTCTTAGTTGTGATTCAGAGCATTCTCGTTGTGGAGCAGCAAGGTGCTCAGCAAAATTGGTTTTAGAAATAACCAGGACTTTGCTAAATTGCTTAGATAATTAGTGCATTGTATCCGTTCAACTTTCAGTTAAATGAACAAGGCTCAAGGAGACTGTAACAGCATTTCTCCTGTAACTACACAGATGTATGCACAAAATAACATCTCCAACAAGAACCATTTGGGCTACCAAAATGCAAAAGGCTTTACGTTTGCAGTCTTCTCTGTATGTTCCCCAACATTCGTTGACATTCACAGCTGCCATTGCTGGTATTGTGTAAGGCTCTCAGGAAGCTCTCCAAATGATTGGAAAGTTTTTGGTTTATATACACCATACTCTCACAATCCTCCTTACTGAAAACAGGCCACGTTCTTTCCATATCCTGCAAAACATAGTGATTACACAGTTCGCAAATTCATGAGATCATGCTATTGCTTGAAGTAGCAGGTCTTGGCAACTAGGTGATGCATATTTTCAAATGAGAATGTGGGTAAGGCAAGGTTTTCAAGAGCCAAAGAATTTTCAAAGATTTGGGTCTTGGAAGCAACCAAAACTATTTGTGAATTTGACATAGCTTATCAAGGAGATTCCTCCATTAACAGGTATTCCAACATTTTCATTTGAAATTTAATTTCAAAATTAAATGAGCCTTTGAAATTATTATTATTTTAGGCTGATGATTTTTATCTTTAAAAAACAACCAAAAAAAAGTTCTAAATAACTTCAGTTTCCATTCAGCAACCCAACTGTGTAGCATCCATTTTTATATTTTCTCTTGAATATTCACATTCCTGAATTTGCAAGGTTGCTTTGTTTTTTTTTTTTAATATTTCAGAAGCAGGTCATAGAATGGCGGTGACTACATAAATGCATCTCTTCCGCAAAAGTCTACTTAGAGATGAGTGATGCCTCTGACATCTGTTTACCTTAAAACATTGCTGTTCATATCAGCAAGATGTCCAGGTAGACAAATTAGTAGAGCTATTTCATAAAGAGGAGGCAAATACTAAACTCTTAGCAAGACTTCAGTATTTTGTCTGTGTGCACATGCATTTGTGTGCTTTCCAAAGGCCCACTTCCATCTCTGGATGAGTCTCTAAATGCCAAATGGTATTCCCTCCTGATGGTCATTCCATGCACTGCTAAACAAATGACCCCAACTGGTAACCACAACTGCTAGTTAAGCTTGAATGACCCTGGCCAAGAAGCTTATTTGTATCTAGCTTGATTTTTACAGCTGTTCCTGTGAAGATTTAAAAGTATAAATGTACTCTGATTCATTAAATTAGCAGTATCACAAAATTTAAATTTAAATAAAAGCATATTTGAAAATAGGCTGCTGTTTGATATTTGAATAGCAATCTCGTTATTGTAGTTACAGGAATTCTAGCAATTCGAGTTATATTTATAGCTTTCAAAGCTCACCAACGTTTATTTCAGGAACTCCTTCTGGATGTCACTACTAAAGGCATTAGAGCAATACTCATACAAACCTCAGCTTTGTATAGCCACTGTGAGGACTCATCATTCAGACAGTAGGAAAAAAAGAAGAAATTTTCATTAGTTTCTAAAGTTTAATGCAAGTTGTAAAGAACAGTTTTAGGTGTGGAAACCACTCAAACCTGATAATGATCTCGAATCAGCGTGATTCCTTCAATGACAGAGAGGAGTAAGTGACTTGCTAATCCATCTTTACACTTTGTAACAACACAGTAAAGGTTGCCAATGACAACTGGTTCTTCTGTAAGAGAAAATTATCAGTTAAAAAAGTAAATAAATTACTGTAATCAGATGAAAAATTAACCAAATAATATAAGAGAGACAGAAAAATTTTTAAAAGTAAAGAAACCCTACCGTTTTAAGGCACTGAGAAATATTTCTAGCTAAATTTATTTATCGTTGCAGAGGGCAAGAAGGGTAGTTTGATTCAATTTCCACTACTGTTCTCCATTACATTTTCCTGAACAACAATAAGAGCAGCAATACCTCCTACTGAATCAAAGAAGAAAATTTCATTTTTGTTTTTAAGCAAGAAGTATAACTTTGAGAAGCTGTGTAGACTAACCATATCTACCTCCTCCTTGGGCAAGCTCCCCTGATCCTATTTCCCTGTGGAGAAATCAGGATGTTACTAACCCTCCAGTGAGTAATAACTTTCAAACCCCAGGTGCAAGGGGAGGGAAACAGCATTACATAAACATTTTGCATACCTAGGGATAAAGAATCTATATAGGGGATATTTATCACCTGATCATCCATGAAGGAAGCTTCTACCCAGGCTTGCAGCCCTTGCAGTCCCTGGAAAAAGACTCCATTTCCCTGTCTGTCGTGGTTTGTACGTGGGATGGAAGGGAAAGAGTTTTTCTTGACAGCTAAACTCTGGTTTATGGAAGGATCAGGTTCTTCCCTCCCCCTCCCAAGCTTTTTTGCTTATGTTTAGTTCTTAAGTCAAGAGGAAAAATAATAAACATTCACCATTGCTTCTAAAGTAAGCAAAGCTTGATCTTCCTCACAGAAGTAATACAATACAACTCAGTAATGCAAGCCATGTCAAGCAGTTTTCATCTTTTCTCACTGGGTTTCATAACGTGATCTTAAAGGTCCCTTCCAACTCAAGTCATTCTATGATTCTATGATCCCTATGACCAGAGTACTGAGATAAGAATGACAAAAATTTAGTTCCGTAACTTCAGTTCTCTCAACAAGCAGACTGTTCTTGAGAGGCCAAAGACACCTCCTGGGTACCTGGCATGCATTTTCAATATCACCTATTCTGAGCTCAACATTGCTACTGTTTTACTCTTGGTAACTACATCAATCACAGGGAAGTGGAGAAGATAGTCAGAACTGGATTATAATCACATCTTATGTTTTGTTTGGAAATGAAGTTGGTATAAGATACTAGTGATCTCACCCCTTGCTCTAGAACGACAGGTTCATGCCTCTTAATTGCTCTTTGAAAACAATTCTGGGCATAGTTGAATTAAAATATGATGTTTGAAAAGTAAAGGCTTTGGTTTCCCCAATGAAAACGTAATATGAAATTGCACCCTTAGGTCAATAGAGAGCCTTTCTTGAAGTGCTCATCTTGGGGGCCTATAGGCAAGGAATAAAACAAGCCTAACATATTAAAATTTGAACAATTTGTTGAACGTGAAATTATTCAGCTACAGTTAGCCAATTCATTAGCTCAACATGGTCAGAAGTGAGAGGTGCTATTTCCTTTATATGCTTGCCCAAGGTTTCCTTTCTGTCAGCTATATGCTGCCTTGTGGCAACTGACTCATTAAAAAAACTTCTGTGACCTGGTTGAGTTCAAATAAAGTAAAAAAAAAAAAAAAAAGTAGAGATCCTGGTGTGTCAGAGTAAATCCAGGAGGAAGGGAAAGAGCACATGGCTAAAAATGAGAGAAGAAGAGAAGCTGCAAGACCTCCTGCTTCCACAGAGATTTTGAATCAGCATGGCCACTCTAGAAGGAAATCATCCCTTTATATAATCTGCATCAATTTTTTTTTCCTCTGCTTCTGTTTTAATTTCCAGGAATCAGTATGCTCGCCTTGCTTGGCATCACTCAGATTAACACATTTTTACACAAGGTTGCTTAGAGTAAAGCCTTAACATTGTAGCACTAACATGCATGGTGACCTATTTAGTCAATACTGTGGTAACCAACCTGAAACGATTTTAAGAATATTTAAAATCATAAACTGCAACTTCTGCAATAGTAGGACACTATCAGGGTCTAAATGTTTCTGAAGAATCTTGCAGATTTTAGATGGTCTGTAGAAAGATTAATAAGAAAGCATTATTTTCATAACAAGGGTACCACAGAAAATTTTCAACACGTGACTATGCACAGTTGTCTTCAATGGGCTATACAAGAATTTCAATATTAACAGTTATTAGATTTGTCTGAACTATTTCAAAATCAGAGCATAATGCCTTCATGTAAAAAAAAAACCAACCAAACAAACAATAACCAAAAACCATTATAAAATAAAAAATAAAACAAAAAAAAACAGGTTTTCATCAAGGCAGCAAGTCAACAGCTTGAAGACATTAGGAGTGCTAGAAAGTACCTTAGCAAAATAAGCAAAATCCTAATGGCTTCAGAAATACTGTGAGTTTACAGCATATACTGACTTGATGGCAAACAGTAGAATACTCAACTCTTTGATAATCAGCATTTGAGGAAAGTAAAACATTTCTCTAGTATTTGCTTTTGATTTTTGAACAGATTTGGTTAGTACCTTACCCTACTGACCACTGGTTAACATATTTGTATAAAATTAATCATAGAAGTCTAAACACCACATCAGAGTCCTGCATTAACTTCAGTATGCCATTTCGCAGCTAGTCTGTGTCACCAGGATGAGGAGCTCCACCAGCAAATCACCCTAAAGCTGTTGGGAGCAATTGCCTTGTAGAATTCATTCAGTGAGTACTACTTAAATGTAGCAACTCCAGTCTAGCAGTACTTTTATTAAAGAAGTTGTCAGTAAAATTTTTCCTGAAGCAGTTTCCTCTGCTGCTGGATTACATTTGATTTGAATAATCTGGTAAAAATTATCTGGGGCTCAAGATTCCTTCAGAAACTCTGCTTGTTGAACCAAAAAATTTAATGCTAGAACTGCAGCCCCAAAAGGATCATCTTGTTTACATAAGTAATCAGCAAATTTAAGTTGAAAAAAAATTCGAATACAGTATATCTGTATCTGGATACAGAAAGAAAGAAAAAAAACCCTACAATAAATAAATAAGTCACACCCACAAAGCATTATTCCCAAGCATTCCTTAATATTTAGCTCTATAGCCAAAATGACCGTTGTCCATCAATAACTGTGGGTTCATTGTTTTTAAAACACTAGGATTTTCAAGTATTTTGTTCTACAATAATTCCGAAGAAACTGCCTCGAGTGTCAGTATAGCTGACTAAGCACATCAATAACCTGGTCCACACAATATAATGTGATAGCAAACACAGCTGGCCTGAACGATATAAATTGATACAAAATATTGTTTTACTCAAAGGCAAAAATCTGGAATGAAACAACAATTAATAAAAGTTTTGATTGAGCTGTTTACAAAGATTTTTTCTGTCAGTGCCAGCACACCCTCAAAACGTACACAGAGTACACAGAAAATGCTTACCTCATTTCTGCCATCATATCCTTATGCAAATCCTTTAGTAAGAAGGCTATTTTGTTCCTGTTGTGTTCTGTGGTAGACTGAAATATCATTTGCAAGATCTCTTGAGTGATCTCCAGAGTTCTGTTTTGAGACTGAGTAGAAACCCCTCTATATTTTGCATTTTCAAAAAATGAATCAATGAAGTCGACTATCTGAAGTTCAATATTGTTTTTATGCAGAGTTTCTTCTATAACAGCAAGATCAGCAATTATATGAAGGAGACTGTTCAGCAAAACTGAATTAACAGTATGAGTATTATTCAATTTTTCTCTGCTAAGATGACCATCAACAAAGATCATATCAGTGTAATCTTCCTTAGACTTACTTTGGAATAGTTTCAGAAAGTCAATAATGTCTTTGACAACCAGCAGTAGGTCATTTGATGAACTTTCATTAGCCATAAGGAGAATTAGCACATGCATTATTTCAGAATAATTTGTATTGTTACACTTGCATAGAAAGCTGTTCACAATCTCTTGTATGTCTTCAAAACTTCTTAACATAGCATCTACAGATGATGTATTAAACTGTTGTATTAAAACATCAAGAGCCGTTGAAGAGGATTGTCCAGTGGCTAACCTTAGTAATTGAAATTCTTGTTCTAGGACTGCAAGTAAGCGTCTAACATCAAAATTCATCAACAAATCTTCTATGTTTGCTGCTAGAGGAAACCAGAAGTTCTCAAAGCTCTCAGATATATTACTGTGTCCATTTAAAGCCAATAATTGCATAAGCATTGAATATGTCTGGTTTCCAACAGGAGACAGCGTTATTAAGGGATGAATTGCAGAAAGAAAGGAAACGACAGCTTCTGTATCCAGGAGTCCAGAAACTTCACTTGTCATGTTCTTAACATTACTAAGAAGAGTCTTTATAAGTGATGTTCTTGAATGTCTGTTCCAATTTGGATCACCATAAAGATCATCCAGCTCTTCAAAGATACCTTTGGCCATCTCCATTTCTGCTACTGGCATACTGCCCAGTCTTTCTACTATTTGTAAAGCCCATTGCCTCTTCATTGTGGAAGAACAATTGATTGAGTATGTATTATTCACCTGCAGAGGCACAATGTAGAGGGATAGCTTATTCCAAAAATCTAGGAGTTCTTTGAGAACTGAGTCATTTACATGACGGAGCTCAGAAAACTTCAAAAGAATAGAGTTCCATTCTTGGATCTGATGAAAAAAGCATGTCAGATTGCGAGTGATATCCGTCTGAAAGTCTTCCATGATGCACGAGGAACTGTCCTCCAGTGTGATGATTTTTATCTCCTTAATTACTTCAATGACTGCATTGTAACTAAGAGTATAATTGCTATGCACAAAGTTGCAAGGTTTAAAAGTGGGATCACTCTGAGGTGTTGCTGTTGTAAGAGTCCAGCAGAATGCTGCAGAAGAACAAACTGAGACCTCTGAAGGTTCAGGCATATTTGTTAATGTCTCTAGTAACATTAGAAGACTTTCTACTTGATTAGAGAACTCCTCTTCAGTAAATATTGGCATTTTTTCTTCCTGAGTCAGTATGAAAGCATATACCTCAGTTAGTGCTTCTGTTATGTTTCTATGAGCTAATCTTTCCGTAAGGCTGATAACATCAAGGAGAAGATGGAACATCTCTTCTACATCATAGAGCTCATCATGTTCAAAGAGTTGTCTCATTTGCCAGAAGGTAGTGAGGTTCCAATTACACAAATTGTTCTCAAACGTATCCCACCAGTCTGCTAACATTCCTAACTCAGAGTTCTCAATATATAGAGGTCTCGTATTTTTAAAGAAATTATCTAGGCTCCTCTGAACTTGTTTTAATTGACTTATCAAGAATTCAACATCCATGTTCTGCATATTGTGCACCAAGGCTATCACATGCTTTAGAAATTCTTTATAATCTCTTAACGGAAAGCCAGTAAACCTAGAAGACTCAAAAATTTTAACTCCCTTCCTTGCCAGTTCACTATTAAGAGCTGCTACTTCTATCAGTTTCTGGACAAATGTTTTCTGTTCACCCTGTAAGTTTGAGTCAAATTTTCCAATCACATATTGAAAGAACTTCATCAACAAACTGGTATTTTTCTCATGCAAGAAAGGTTCAATCACAATATTCCAATGAGAGGAGTTGTTTTCTTGGATTTCTAAAGTTTTATTTCTCAGAAAAGTTTCAATTTCCGTCAAAAGTTCTACTGATGAAAGCTGAACATGGTGAAAAGGATTAAGGAACATCATCAAAGTCTCGTTAAATCCATGGACTGGTTGACTAAAATGGGTCTTATTTGATGTATACGATGAGTGCCCCACTAAATTACTGACAATCATTTGTAATTGCCCTCTAGAGTTGTTTAAAAGTTTAAAAATAAGTTCAAGCACACCAATGTCATCTTTTACATAAAATTCAGGAAGAATAAATCTCAAACTTTCTATAATATTGAAATAAACATTTAGACAAATCTCATCAGAATCAGTTAGGGAACATTCAGGGAGTATCAAATTAAAAAGCAAATTAATAAAGTCTATCACATTCATTAGCTTACCATCTCTCTCAATGCTTCCAAGAGATTCCAATAGAAATAAAATATGGTTTGCACTTTCAAGGTGGGAAACTGACTTGTATTTTTCACTGAAATTACTTAATCTGTGTAACCATCTGTTACAATCCTCTGCTTCATCTGCTGTATTATAAAAGTTTACGAAATAATTAAGATAAGATGGAAAATTTGTTTGCAAGTGACTTATGTCTTTCAGAGGATTATCCAAAATTAGTTTGGTAATATTCTGGAAAATGCTCATACAAACTATATATTTGCCTTGAGATATGCTTTTAAGTAAAGTGGTTATGTCTTTTATCTCAGTGAGAATAACTCCAAGTTCGTTTTGGGAGAGCTTCAAAATAGCAGAAAGGGAATTTCCAATGGAAAATACACCAGCACCCCTATCTTCTCCCGTGGATCCTCCCGAGATGAAAGTATCAAACCAAGAATTCAAAAATTCTCTATTAACAACCTTCAGGATAGATTTTTGCAATTCAGTTATTATGACTCCCATCATCTCTAAAGCACTTTCTAAACTGCTATCTTTAAGCAGACTTGTGGTATCAACTGCATTTTTAAATACAGTTTCAAGATTAGCAAGGAATGCTTCAAAATTTTTCCAGTCATTTAAATCATCATTTTCTTCAAATATGACTTTTAATAGATTCATTACTGCTGTTGTAGATTCAGCGATAACCGTAGTTGTATTATTGCACAGTTTGTCAGGAGTTGCATTTAAAAGACTTTCAGAGAGATTTGCCAAATCTTTTCCTAGATGGACAAAAAAGGTCGAATTCAAATTTAAGATTTTGGATGCCTCTTCAAAAATCTCTGTCCAGGTTTGAAGCCATGTAAAAGTGCAGTGCAAAGCAGAAGGTACACTTACCTTATCTCCCAAGTTTGTTATATTAGACAGAACATTGTCCAATAAAAGCAGAACTAAGTTGTAAACCTCTGCTGAATGATTTGCAGAAGTAATGTTTGATAGGTAAAAATCAAAGCACTCATTTTTCAGGCATTCTGGGGAGATAACAAGAAACTGTTCCAAATAACAAAAGGCAGCTGTTTGGAGCTCTTCATCTCGAAACAAAGTTTCGAGGCTGCTCAGAGTGATGTAGACAACTTGCATCTCTTTTTTTCCTTTCTCTGCAAGAGACTGGGCCTGAAACTTTGTGTGGTTGTACATGATTAGTAGCTTTTCACAGAGCGATTTACTGGTGAAGTTCCAGAGGAGATCAAAAGTTTCAGACAGAAAATCAAAAACTTGATCCTTATCCTGGAAATCACACCATACTTGAAAAGATGAAATATCTTTTGAAGTCTCATAAAGAAATGTTAACAGAGTGCTATTGCTCTCACTATTTAAGACCAGATCATCATTCTGATATAGAGAAAAAAGCTTTGAAACAAGTGAGCCCACACTGGTACTGTTTAGTTTTTGGATGTTTTTGAAGAAATTATCCACAATTTCTCCTAATTCTTCTACTTTATATATAAAAGTTGAATTAGAGAGTAATAAAGAGGAGACATTACTCACTTCATAAATTGTGCTGAAAGACACATTGACGTGGTCATCAGTCAATGATCGAACCTTATAGAGATGCCTTAGGAGGTCTTCACTTAAGTGTTTTAGATAGTTCAAAGCAGCAATATCTAACTTTGGCCAATAGGTCAGGATATTTTGGGCCAATAGCACACTCCTATTACCAATTTTGTTTTCTCTAATGGAAAGTATAATTCTAGATAAGGCCTCCAATACCTCCTCCTCTTCCACCTGACTAACATGAAAGAACCTAGAATCAATTTCATGGAACATAGTTTTTACTATATGCCAGAAAACTTGTGTCTTCTCTTTCACCCAGAATCTCTGAAGAGACTGGAAATTTTTCCATAGCTCATTATGGAGTTCAAAAACTGCAAATGAGACATTGATGTCAGATTCTTTCCCCTCAGCGATATTTTTCATCCATATAAATGTATTATTCAATAAATTTTTGATTAGAGACTGGTTAGAAGAAGTTGAAAAATCAAGCATTATAATTTCTTCTATTAGTTCTACAAGATACAAAATATGATCCATTTCCTTTTCACTAGAAATCTTCAAGTTTTCTTTTCTCTTCAAAAACTCTTCAAAAGATGTTAAAATCCTGAAAAAAAAAAAATAAGGATGAGGGGTTTTTTATTCATTATCTGACAGACAAGAATTCATTAAATATGTATTCTATAATTTTAGAATGTTTTTATTTACTTAAAGTTCAAATATCACCCAAATAGAATTCACAAATTAATCACCACATAACCTGAAATAGCACAAATGACAATAATTTTGGTTTTCAAGAATGTGACAAAACTCACTAAAAAGTCAGAGCCGCATTCAAATCAAAACCTGAACGCAGGCAGGTAGGTTAAATAAGCGTGCATTTATCAGTAGATATAATCAAGCTTGTAAGCTACAGAGAGTTAAATACCTTTAATTTAAGTATGGCATATTTTCAGTTGTTAAAAGAGCAAAGGTTTTTAGTTCCATAGATTAATTAGTTTCTAGAAATGAACTCATCAATAAAATTGATCAAAACCTCTAATTTTCTGTTAATTCTGAAAAATTTTTTTTTATTTATCATAATTATTGAAAGCCAAAATATTAGAGTTTACCAAGTGATAGCTGAATACTGCTATTTAAATATTTAGAAGAAAAGCCAACCCAAAACATGAAATCACAGTGAAAAATGGAGTGTTCCAGCTAACATTTCTATTGTGTTGATACTATTTATGAAGAGAAAAAAAGTGTTTACTAGCTCTGTAGGACTGAGTTGCATGATAAAAGGAGCACTCCGATGCAAGTTGGAAATGTTTTGTTAAAAGGTTTTCTTTTAGTAGTTAAAACGCAGAACACCACACAAAATTAAAATTAAGTCAGCATGTGCCCTACATCAAAACTATTTCCTCAAAGAAAAAAAGATGAGTCACTGTCATGGGTGACTCTTCTGAAGGGAAATAAATGCCTGCTATGCAGATCAGACCCACTCCTTAGGGAAGTTTGTTGCCTCCCTGGGGCCTGAGTTAAAGATGTGGAGAGAAAACTTGCTACCCTGATATGGCCCTCAGATTATTATCCACTATTGACTTTTCATGGAGGCAGTGACAAAGGTGCAACAAGAAATCCCAAGGCAATCAAGACTTCAGGGCGTTAGGATGACTGGTCAAGGGCTCAAGAGCACTAGTACTGTTCACCTCTATCCCTCCAGTCGCAGGGAGTAAAGAGGAATCAATACCTAGCTTGGAGCCTGATGTCACTGGCAAGACTTCGGGTTTTTTGATCATGGATCAGTTTAAATGACACCAGGCCTGCTGGCAACAGAAAGGGTTCACCTGTCTCAAAGAGGGGAAAGGATTTTTGCACAGGAGTTGGCAAGGGTCATTGAAAGAGCCTTAAATTAGATTTGAAGGGGGAAAGGGATAAAACAGGCTAACTGGAGATAAAACACGGGGTGGCATTCTTTCCAGATGCAGGATTCTGCGATCAAAAGGGGTAGAGGAAAGAAACATTGTGTACTACAAACAGGAAAGCTGCTGAAAAATCATGAGTTTTCTTTTGTTGTGCAGTGACTGTATCATCTACCTTGTAGTTTCTTACAGCAGAGCAGGTTCCTTTTATAAAAAAATACAAATCACAAAAACTACCACTAAATTATTGAGCAATTTGACTGTAGTCTTTCTTAACAGTAGATAATGGATTGTATCTTTCAGATTTATCCTCAGATGATGATTTGTGTAGCACGGATCATACCTCATTCAATGAAGGATAGGTTTTGATATGAACAAGTAGAGCTATTACAAGCAATGTCAAATTGAGGCCACTATTATAACTCCTAGAAGTAATGCAAGTCATCCAGTGTGCAGTTAGAAATAGAGAAGTATCAGTTCACGTGCTCTGCCATAGACTTTTCATGAGGCTCTTCCAACTCAGACAAATACTAACTCCCTGTATCTACAACTTATATTCTGTGTAGAACCTTTCAGGTCATTTAAGTCCTTTAAAAAAAAACAAAAAAAACCAAAACCACCACAGATAGGAAAGTAGCTCTTAAACCACTTTATCTTGAACAAATCATGCAGAACAATTGTGTTGATTTTCTTTTGAAACATATGATGAGAATCAGAATACCTGAAAATTAAAGCACAATCTTCACAAGTCGGTAGTAGTGCTTGTCCTGAAATGGGAATCCAAGGCATTTCCAAAGTTGCAACAAAGTAGATTTCTACTAGATTAGTGACCAGCTGCTAAAAGAGTAACTTTCTGTACAGGAAGATTTCGACTGCTTCAATAAAACAATTGAGAAGTACAGAACTTACAGCCATATCTTCATCTAAAATTCTTACATTTGCATTAAGTGATAAGCCAAACAGGGAACTCTAAGAAAAGTGCAAAAACGTTAAAAAGAAATCTTAGTCTCCCAGTGCCCAAGATTGGAAGCTACATATAGAGAGAGAGATACATAGAATTACATGTAATTCTGTTCTCCATAGTCAGCTTCTGTTCCAAGACCTCTTGCACAAACTAACATTGAGTATGACTCCTGCAACAAAAATCCAAAAGATTTGGATGCACTGAACTTGCTGTACATGAGTAGACTGATCCTACAGCATGCATCCATGAGAAGCGTTACTGAATCACAGCAACTATTTGTGGGAATTAGACTGTTGCAGAATAAGAAAAAGAATTTAAGTCCTAGTTCAAAACGCTTAATTGTACACAGCTGCTGGTAACTATGAGTCCTGATTATGTACTCAGGTCCTCTGATGTACCTGGAAATAGCTACGCTCTGAATCACAGATTTGTTTTTCAGAAGGTGTATGCATTGGCACAATTATTTGACTGTATATGATGTTCTGAATTACAGAGTAACAACCAAAAAGGACAAAAATCAGAAATCAATTAAATGTAATGTGAAAATAAATACTTAAGTTGAGATGAACTTGATAAGTCAAGTTGCAGAAAGATAAGTATTAACTTACAGATCATGAGATGCAGTATACCGTTCTGAAAAGTAGGCATCCAATTTCTCATTCCATTGCTGGATCAGGATATTTATGTCTGAAAAAGGTTTCCTGGCTTCTCTGTCATCTAGAAACTGAGACACTAAATCAGTTATGATTCTTTCAAGTTCCAGAAGGAGTTTCTGAGAGAGCCTGCTGCTGCTGAACCATTGCTCAAATACCTAGCAGATTGAATGCAAAACAGAAGACATCTTGTTAGAGAGTTAAAGCTTTCTTATTTAGAAAATATACAGAATTTGCATCTTTTAAAAAAAAAACAAAACACCAAAACACACACCATAAAACAAACAAAACATAATTGACAACTATAGCAAAATTTTTCACTAAAAATGTGCCTAGTCTCCGAAATGACTGGCCTCACAAATGTTAATTTTCAATATAGTTTGGACTGATCTGCAAGTTGGCAATGTAACATGCTACGCTATACATAGAACTAATATCTTATGTTGCGCTGTCCTTGCCCAAGGACCAAGGAATGGTAAAAAGGTGGCCTGAGACTGAAACCAACCAAAAGCAGAACTTCACAGTCAATTACTCAGGCTTGCTTTCCCCCAAAAGACTTCTGCCTACACTACTGGGATGATGGATGAGAGCAGCATCAACACTTTTGGGGTCCCATTGTGCAAAGGGATGGAGGAGTCTGCATGCTCCTATTGTATAGCCTAGTATACCAAAGCGTGACCAAACCTGCTAACTGTTCTCCTTTCCTCCACCATGAAGGTTTTTTTTTTAATACCAAGTGATTGTAACAGATTTTTTACTATAAGAGATGTCCTGTTCGCCAAGGGAATTCCTAGTGGCCAGTAGCTTACAGGACTTCAAGTTCATCATAAGAATGTCAGCCCTTGCAAAGAGTTTTAAATCATAGCTGAAATTATAACCGGATTTTCCTACAGCTACAATAAGACATAGTGCATTAGTTTTGGCAATCACATTAAATTATTACTTCAAGTCGTCATACATCAGTAAAACCTTATCAAGTGAGAAATTGAAGGCAATATTTGTGAAGAAATCTAGAGTAAGCTTTCTTCACATGATATTGCAAGCATCTTCAGAGCAGCTTGATACACAGCTGGTATTTATTTTTTTTTTTTAGGAAAAGGTCCAGCTATATTTCAGTGGAAAAAAACCCCACAGCTATCAAGGCAGCTAGGCAAGTTTTTCCTTTTGACCATCTGAATGGTTTATCCTTTTCTCCATGCACCTACACATCTGTCATCACAGAGACTGTACATGCCAAGCTGCTCTGCCAGAGAAGAATTTTAAGATGTTATACTGGAGATTTACCCTCAATCCTTTCAACACGCTTCAGACACTGTTGCGAGTGAGAGTGGAGGAGAATTAAACGTAAGTGAATTATATTCTATATCAGTGGAGGCTCATAGTCTGCTTTCAGTTTTGTCCAAAATTGAGGCTCAGGTGGGACAGTAAATGAGTCTTCCTTGTGTCAGGCCTCTGCAGTGCAGTATATTTCACTGCATTCCCTATTAGATTTCAAATCTGTATTTGAGTTAATGAGAAAATCTGATTAAGTGGACACATGGTGATAGATCATATTTCTACTGTAACAATTCTTTATAAGGATTACTTTGTCTTCTTAGTAAGATGAAAAATTTAATGACAGTAACATTTAATAGATAAATCAGATCTTTTAACTAAGTTACTGTTGACAGCCTACATGCAAAAATTAGGAATTTAATCTACAAACTTATTAAAGTGTACCTGTTCATAGAGTCTGAGTTTGCTGACAGCATGAACAAGATACAGTTTGGCCTTATGCCACGCAGAAATACAGCCCTCTTCATTATTCTCTTTGTTCACTTCATCTTGTGTCACATTGGACAGAGCAGAACACACAAACTGCTCCAGTGTCTCTCCTGTGGGAATCTGGCAGGGACATAAGAAATTGATGAGTATCAAGAGAGGTGCTGAGTGTTATCTCTATCAACTTACTTGACTAGTGAAAAAAAAAAAGACTATCACATAGCCTCCCCTCAGTGAGAACAAAGTCCATTTAATCTGGCTTCATATTCTGGGGCACATACTTCAAAGTCCTCCACATTCAGAGTTCTGTATAAAATACCAGTGGCCCCATTAGAGGACTTCTATAGCAGGTAAACTGATGAGACTTGCATATGCAAGCAATTTTCACCATGCACCTACGCCAGTAAGGCTACTTGTACAGTTATTTGGAGGCTGATGCTGAACTAACTTGGCAATGACAAAGTACACCTACTCTAGAATTCTGCATTAGAATAACTATATCAAAGTAGCTTCACAAGCATAGAAATTATTCCTGTAAAAAGCATTCAGTACAATAATATTTATCAATGATTACATGCAGTAGACTAGACTTCAATTGGAGTTGGTGTGTTTCAGCAGTGCGGTCAAGAGCCTAGAATTTCTTCCTCATAGCCTGACTTCTAAATTGCATGTTGGAAGATTTATTATTCTCAATCCTATATATATTGCTAAAGCATACAAAAACAATTTTGTATATTTTTCTCCCTATTAACGTCTTTCTGAGATACTTCTCGTTCTAACTCCTTTCAACTGTAACACAAAAACTTGTAATAAAAGTTTTACAAATATTTTGATCCCAAATGAGCTGGGGCATTAGATACAGAATTGAAGTGCTCAGAATAGATGTTGTCCAGGCTGATGTAATTCCTTTTTGAGGGTCTTCAATGTCCTAACACAAGCACACAAAACCAAGATACTAGTTTAAATAGCTAGCAAGGGAGTTGCCTCAGATTACACAGCCAACCATAGCTATCAAGTTGTAGTTAAATTAAATTTATTACTGGCTATCACTGATATTTCATTAAAAGGCCATTCAAAAGCAATTTTTATTTTTTAAATATATCACTTTATGTAAATCAGTTATTTTTTTTTTATAATGAGCTCTTCTGGAGTACAACTCTAGACTGTACCTGGCAAAGAACAAATAGATTTCAGAAAAATACCAACATGTTCTAATAAAAAACTGTGGACTTCTGTAGAAATTTTAAAGATGTTTCAAGTCTTCTGCAGTTCAAACTAGACCATCACAATAAATCCCTTTGGTCTAGAAGATAGGTTAGGAAGCCCTGTCTGATAAGAGATTTTCCTCAAAATTTGATACATCACCAGTATATTTAATTAGCTCCACTGAAACAACCCATCAGTCAAGAACATTCATAAAGATTGCACAACTGAGAAGAAAGGACTTTTACTGTACCTTAATTTACACATAGAAGAAACAGGCATTCTTTGTCCAGCAAGCCAGATGAAAAATGCTACTTGCCAAATTAATCCAGGCAGCTTCAAATCTACGATTTAGTTTAAAAGCTTAGTGGAGCAACGCCAAAAATTCTCTACAGAATTGGGCAATAAATGCAGGACCCTGCCATACTCAGTGGTGACTTCAGAAAAGCCTAAATTCATCATGTACACAATTAGACCTACCAGCATCTTCACGGGCAGAAAAATTTATGAAACAGAGGGACACTAAAATTTTCAAATTATTTACCTTTGTTAGTTGTGCTGTATAATTTAGCAGCTTCTCAACATGAAGATCATCAAAACCAAACCCGGATTCAAGCTCTGCTCTCACAGCAAGTGGATTCCACAAAACATCCATGAGTGAAAGATTATATTGAAAACCTGAAAGAAATACAACGTTGTTTGCATCATTCCTGCAATGTTCACATTGTTTCTTGAAGATTCATACTTGATGAGATCAAATTACTGCATTCCCAGATTTTTGGTTTAAAAAAAAAAAAAAAAAAGTAAGTGTGTACCTGAACACCAATCTCACTAGGATAAAATCCACGATTGCATTAGTGGTACGGGAAGGTCAGTTAATCTGATGGTATTCTGACAGTTGATAGGCTAACAGTGAGATGTCCCTGCACAGTGGTAGCCAGCAGACCCAGCAGGGTGCCATACTGAACTGTCTGTCTGATTCTACGTATGGTCGTGCAAATGTGTGTGTATGGACTGGATATGAATCATTGCTGAGAGGGGAAAACCAGGAGATCCAGGAAATTCAAGTTCACCCTCTGTGCAAGAGCTCGAGCATATCACCTTTGTACCAATTTGGTGTGCATTTTGACAGGTGAAGTGGGGCTTAGACTACATATCATTTCTAGCCTGACCTTCCCTGCAGAGTAGACAGTTGCACCTAGAATCTAATCATCTGCCACCAGATAGTTTGCCAATGAAACTTATTCCTGACCTTCTCTTAAGGAGCTGTCCTGGGGCCAGCCTACCTTCTCCAATTAACTCATCTCCCATATTCAAGCAGTAGATGGGGAAATGTAGCCCTTCAGCTGACAGCAGAATTCATAATACTAGTAAAATGAAGCTTCAAGTTAAGCCATTGCAATGCTTAAGATGCGTGTCCAAAACAAGAGCCTATCCTTCTATCAACTGGAAGAAATTGTCCTTTGTATTGATTTAGTCTCTCTCCAAAATTCACCACTGAATCTGAAATTCCTTACCTTCTATGCTCCTATCCTGTAGTAATGCAGCAGTTAAATTCAGCGTAGCATTTATCACTTCATAGAAACTTTGGCCAAATGGAATCATAGCTAAATCCTTCAAGGATGTTAAGGTACTGAAAATGAAAAATAAAACAAGAATCAAGCTCTCTATACACCCAGAAAAATTGAAAAGGTTTAGTGGAAAAACATGATGTTCAAGCCATTAAATATAAATATACTTTTTTTTTATGGTTGAAAAATTGACCCATTGTCAAATCTGACTTCTCATGAAAAAAATACAAGTTGAGATTTTACAGTTGAGTTTCACTCAGTTTTCATTGAGGAAATATCTCATAAGCAGACCAAAGTCCTCTTAAAAAAAAAAGAGAAAAATAATTAAAAGCGAGAGCAAAAATGAGAGTGCAACCACTACAAGTGTTCTCCCAGTTATCCCTACAACAAGGCAGGATGGACAAAGAATATTTTATTTCCACTCAATCTGCAGAGGGAAAAAAGGAGAACCTTTACAGCTATTTTGATAGCAAGAGTTTTGAGTAACAAAATGGAGTAATTTTCCTGATGTAGGCCAAGTGCTACATACACATTAAAGAGATTAGACTCCAAACTATTATTTTCCTATATTTGTATGTAAATACTTTGTCTTTCAAAGACTCACAAAGCATATTACAAAGTTCAAAGCCATATTATGTAACGAGTCATATGATATGATTTCAGCCCCTACTAACACGAAGCTTCTTCTTGGAGACTTCTAGGGTATCTCTGCCAAGTTGCACAGATGGCAGTTATGAAGGAATCAGAATGGGCGAGAACTCCTTCCATACCTTTATAAAAGCAGATTCTGGTAAACAGAAGAAAATTCAGCCTCTTTACACTGATAAGGATGTTTATTTTATTAAATAGCCAGTGAGAAGAACAAGAATTGCAGGTAAAAATATTGAAACACAGCACTTTCAAGAATGTAAAAGTACTTACTTTTGAATAACTTTAAGAAACTGTGCTAGGGCAGCTAACTCATCTTCTGTATAAAAGCTCTTTAATTCAAGGTGAGGAAGTGAATGC
The DNA here is from genome assembly GCA_013396935.1 of Baryphthengus martii. NCBI lineage: Eukaryota > Metazoa > Chordata > Aves > Coraciiformes > Momotidae > Baryphthengus > Baryphthengus martii. The sequence goes on from VWZK01002061.1 coordinate 94,099, forward strand.
AGAAGGTTCCAGATATATGGTTGCTTATACAGGTTTTCAGCTGTAGAAATAATTTCCTCCACTTCATTCAAATCCGTCTTTATGTGAAGAAAACACATCCCCATTAACAAAAAAAACCCAAAAAAACCAAACCAAACCAACCAAAAAAAAACCAAAAAAAAAAAACAAAAAAGCAAGTACCTGTTATTCTCCCTACCCCTGTCCTCTTGAATTTTAAACTACTTACATTTTTTTTTTTTCAAGTGGTAATGTACCTCTAGCTTTGGTAATTAGCCACATCATTTTTGTGGTACTTCAAACTTACAGCAGCTTTGTTTCAGATGTCCTTCTCTTCTCTGATGTAAAATGGAGCTGCGAGAAAAGCTAAGTAACCTCTTTCTGCTCAGAAGCGTAACTCTCACAGAGGAGGATTATCTTTGAGATCTCAAGCACAAGGAACTCTTTAGCCCTGCAATGAATTTCTAAGTCAAGGGGATAAAGACCAGGAGACTGTCAGTTACATACTATTCTTGCCTTACATCTCCTTGGCGAGTGTGAAGGGGTGTCAAATAATAATTGATAAGAATGGCTCTTTAAAGATTGACTGACTGGGGTAAAACACCTCCTCTTATAGGACTACACTGCCAGATACCTATGTAAAACATAGGTTCTGTCATATTTGTTTATTATGCAGTCTTTGCTTCTCTAAATTAATGTTTCACTAGGGCTCTTTAGAATAAGGTCAATATGAGCATGATTTATACAAAAAGCAACTTGTGTATACAAGCTCTGTTACTAATTAGGATAGGTTACTTTCATCAAAATATTTTCTTAATGCTGATAAGTACATACTTTCTATTTTATAATTAATTCCCGAAATTTCATGATCGCACTCCTTTCAATCAAGTACCTCATGAGCAATTTAAAAATGTTAGTACAAAAATGCCATATAATTTCAAGTTATAAATTGGAAATCTAGGTTTCATGAAGTAGCAGTTACAATCAATCAAATATGGAGAAAATTCAGTTTAAAATATTTTTGAAGTGAAAACAGTGATCTGTGAAAGGTACAAAATTGACAGTAATGGAGATCATTACTGTGCCTATTCAGCCTTACTGTTCTTGTTGAGATTGCAAGCGTGAAAGACCTTAGAGACAACACAAACAGCAAACTCATTTCACAAACTGACAAAGAGATTCTGGGAGAAATTATTCTACATCTTGGAAATCCTTCACCCACACTTGCATCTGCTTGACATATTTACTGGATCACCAACCTGAACTTCACTTCATGTCATCCAAGCAAGTGCCTCATCTTTTCACTCACCATAGTCCTTACGTTTTGGGTTGAGTTTGGGGGTTTTTAATTTGTTTGGTTGGTTAGTTTCCAGGATTTTTTAATAAGTGCACATTAGGAAAGGAGTTTCTTGCCAGACATTTTGTAGTATTATTTTATACAGCTACACAAGGTCTGGCAGATGCACTTTTAAATGGCTCATAATGAACAACTAGTCTTCACATAGCTGTGGATTTTAGCTACTAACAGCTGAGACTGGTTTAAATCAGTAATCTAAAAACCATGGAACTTCTATCAAATCTACAAGATATTATTTTTTCCTCCAACAGCATACCATTTTTTTTAAAGATAGTTTACTAAAACTTGATAGGATACAAATTTCTATTATAATAAAGATGCCTCAAAACTTAGAACTGTAATATAGAAACAGACTGTAAAAATACTTACAGTAAGAAAAGTGGTGATGTTATGGAGCCCTGTAAAATCAAATATTTTTCTTTACAGAGAATCATTACAAACTTTAGAAGAATTTATTTTAAGCAACAGCATGTAGTGCTTAAAAGGCATTTCTACAGGAGTAAAGGCATTTTAAATAACTAATACTGTAGAAAGATAGTGATCTGCTTGATTTTCTCTGCTTTCCAATACTTTTACTATTATCACACAAAAACAATTTAAAAGAAATTGCTTCACCATTTCTTTTCAGTAAGGCAAAATCATCACATCCACACTAGATGAACTTAACAGCTCCCAATCAGGCAGGCATAGAAATTACTGATTTCTGCGTGAAAAATCGGCCAGAAAGGCAAGGTAGTAGAAGATCGTAAATACTTACCTGCTACAGCAGCAAGGCTGCATGCACCATGTCTGTGGGAGCAAAGCAAGTGTTTCCAGTCTCATTCCTTTAGCTTGAGACTGACTTGTTTGCCTAAAGGTCACCAGCTGTGAGCTACTAAGAGCTTCCTTCCCTATACTCTCTATTACCAGAGAAAAACGTGCTGAGAAAGACTTTAACCCAGATAAATTTCTTTTGAATGCATGTTAGACCAAGTAACCACATACTAAGATTATTAATCCTTACCTTTAAACCTTTCCCCTCACAGTATTTTGTTAACTATCAAGTAGTAAGACAAGGACACAGTTTTAGAAAGCTAACAATTTTTCTGATAATTTTGATGGCCACAGTAATAGTAGTGATAAAAGAGGCTTTTTTCAGATCAGCTAAAATTTTAACTTGTTCATTTGTTTTTTTTTAAGATAAGAGTATTTCTTTCTTTAACGGTTACCACTACCTGATAGACAAAGCCATACATTATTACAAGGATCACAGCTTACCTGAGAACTTTGAGTTTTCCTCCCATAGCCTTTCTAAAGCTGTGGCTTTCTCAGTGGTCTCAATAAATCCCTTTGCAAGTTCTTCTAGCTCTTTCATGAAGTCTAGATCAGGTCCTGTGAATCTCTCTGGACCACTCTGGATACCTGCAGTACTTTTTCACAGAAAGAAATGGGACAGGGAAGGTAATTACAAGCTGGAAAAATGTAGTTGAAAAATGTATGTACGTATATTCACAGCAGTATTCTGCTTCTGGGTTTCTTAGCTATTATGAATTTACACAACTTTTATATAGTTCCGTTCACGAGTGTGCCAGTTGCAGCGCTGAATCTCAAAACTTCAGGAAAGAAGGCAAGAAAATATTGTGGAGTTGGAGCCGCTCACCTACACCAGCAACTCAATTCTGGCAGCAGGGAAAGACAGACCCAAAGAAGTCTTTGATGTTTGATGTTTCTGAGCACACTCAACATTTCTCCCCAGGTTTATCATGAGTCCAGGTAACAGTTCTTTGATGGCTTGTACCCTGAAGTTCAAGCTTTCCTATTGCATCTAAGGCAACGTGCTGCAACTAGAACAGGTAAGCTGGTCAATGTCACCAGGTGAAATACAGGTAGATCCCTCTTTCTGGGCCTGAAAGAAAATTCACAGAATCCCAGAATTTTAGGGGCTGAAAGGGACCTCGAAAGATCATCGAGTCCAACTCCCCTGCCAGAGCAGGATCACTTAGAGTAGGTCACACAGGAACGCATCCAGGTGGGTTTTGAATGTCTCCAGAGACGGAGACTCCACAACCTCTTGGAGCAGCTTGCTCCAGTGCTCTCTCACCCTCACCATAAAAAAAAGTCTTCCTTACATTTACCTGGAAACTCCTATGCTCCACCTTGCACCCACTGCCCTTTGTCCTACCATTGGACATCACTGAGAAAAGCCTGGATCTGTTCTCCTGACACTTGCACTTTACATATTTGTAAACATTAATGAGGTCACTCCTCAGTCTCCTCCAAGCTAAAGAGACCCAGCTCCCTCAGCCTTTCCTCATGAGGGAGATGTTCCACTCCCGTAATCATCTTTGTGGCTCTGCGCTGGACTCTTCCAAGCAGTTCCCTGTCCTTCTGGAACTGAGGGGCCCAGAACTGGACACAATATTCCAGATGTGGCCTCACCAGGGCAGAGTAGAGGGTGATGAGAAGCTCTCTTGACCTACTAACCACACCCCTTCTAATACACCTCAGGATGCCATTGGCCTTCTTGGCCACAAGGGCACATTGCTGGCTCATGGTCATCCCGCTCTCCACCAGGACCGCCAAGTTCCTTTCACCTATGCTGCTCTCCAACAAGTCAGTCCC
>VWZK01002063.1:0-11589 GCA_013396935.1 Baryphthengus martii
GTGTTGTATTCCCAGCAGATACCTGGGAATGTGCTGAAATGCTGCAGCAGCGGTACTGCATTAAAGAGGTGTTACTTTCAAAGAATTGGATAAAACTTTTTTTTTTGTTTTTTTTAAATAAATGTCTGTAACTGAAAAACAAATGCACCCTGTAGGACTGGATTTTCCCATTCACAAAACCCCCTCCGAGTAGGGAGAGGCTTGTTCTACTACAGGCAGGAAGGTTACTGGTATTCATTTTGGAGATACTGAAATGCTGTTTTGAGATTAACTTGAAAAATACCTGGACTCTTTCAGATTGGCCATATCGATGGAGATCCCAGTCGGAAAGGAGCTTTCCCTGTATCATTTGTGCACTTTATTGTTGACTAAATTGCTACTGATAAGTGGAGACATTTCTCATTTCCAGCGGTCACAGAAATACGTTTTTTTCTCTATTTCATTTCATCTACCTGTCTGCAGACACCTTGCCAGAGCACTGCCCAAGTCCTAGGTACTGTACCTTACTTTTTTACTGCCATTGTTCTGATTTTGGGACTTTAAAAACTTTTTTTCTATGTGAAAACTTCTCACGAGCAGTTTACACTTTAAAAAACAACTCTTCCTGTATTTTTCAAGGTGAACTGAAAAGCTTTAACAATCAAAATCCATATTAAGTGTAGGAACCTCGCAACGTTGCGAATGTTCTTTTCAATCAACTCACTGTAATATTCTTCTCCCTTTTGTAACATGACAATACCACAGTTCAGTGTTGCTTCCCCAGTCAAAGAAATTGTGTGCATCTATCAGGGCAGTGAATTTATCCAGTTCTCGATACCATTTGAAGTGTTGGAACCAAAACATGCAACCTGCTGCGTAGCTCTTAATTGGACTCGTTCAGCGTCTTGACGTACTGGCTGTCGTCCAGGATGTCAACAGTTACTGAAGAAACTAGATGTCTTTGGCCAGGTAAAAGTGGAAAAATAGATTTCAGTTTACCACAGGAGAAACTTCTTTCTTTCAGAATGGATGTAGATATTTGCTTAAAGTTATCTGAAATCTGTGTCGGTTGTTGAACTTCCTAGTTCTAATTTTGTGGGCTTGAGACTCTTTCATTTTTCTATGCTGCACGTGTGTAGAACCTGGTTTTTGAATGTTCTGTATGTATGTTACATTCATTTTGGTCATTTAATGTGACTACTGCTGGTTAACTAAACTATGGCAATATTAACGAGTTATTACGTTAACTCAAGGATACGAAAACTGCACTTCCTGAAATGTACTTAACTATGATGATGGATTGCAGAGCATTTCTTAACTTGTCTCATGATAGTGATTATTTTTTTATTTTTTTTTTAATTCTTGCATTTTCTTAAATCATCCAGCCATGTGTTCGCAGAGAGAACGTATTTGGTGGAACACTTAGATAGTTATCCTTGGTCAATAAGGTATCTGACACCTCACAAGTACACTACGTTACCTTCTGGTTTATAAAATATGTGTGCCACTATCTTGCAAACAACGATAGTTTGCTAACTCACTCTGTATTTATATAATAGACCCACATATATGGTAGCTACACTGTTGTTAAATTTGTTTTACTTATTTGTGAGCGAAGGCTAGGCCATGGATGGTTGGTTGACGGAATACAAAACACCAACACAAGTCCCACGTCATTTTGATGTTTGTATATTGTGAAATTGTACCGGGTTTTGCTTATGCTACAGGAAACAACCGATAGCATAGGATAAGGAAAATCAATATCTAGGTCACATTGGCTTTGATCACATTTTGTGAATATTTTATCTCTAGATTTATCAAGAGAACTTTGAATTTCTGACAAGTGGTGTTTAAATTGACCATTTGATATTGAAGGGAATGAAAAAAATAGGCCACCACCACATGTGCTTATTTGGAGAACAATCCCATTGCGCTAGTGCTGGAAGAACAACCCTGATCTCACCTTGTATCGCCTTTCCTCAATGGTACAGTCGGTTGGTAGCCTCGCAAGGGTGTGGGTACGGCCACCTATACGTGTAACTTTCACTTCCTAGATGCTGTTGCTGCAGGATATAAATGGGGAACAAACTGGAATGTTTCGAGATATTTTTGTTGCAAGTTGAAGCAAATTTAGTCCGTATTTTCAAAGTTCCCAGTAAAATGATAGAGTAATAGTTTAGCACTACAGTTTTATTCACTTACTGATATGTTCAGTTTGCAACACTATTTTGTATGTTTCTATCCCTGATAGAGTCTAGAGAGTAAATGGGAATATTATTTTGCACAGATCTCCTAATGTACAGTATTTTTAACACAGAATCTTATAGTGTATGTAACAATTCGTAAAGTTAAACGATGCAAATTTTCCTTGAGTTCTGCTAGAAGAGGAATACACTTCAAAATGTCACAGACCTTGTTGCCTGGTCACTTAGAAACCAGGAACACAACAGCACTAACAGTGCAGACAGGTAAAATCTTGAGGACCAATAATGAGCAGCTAAGCAAAATTTATCCCTGAATTTTCCACGTTTCTCAAAGTTTGCTCCTCTGGCAAAAAAAGAGGAAAAAGAAATTCTAGAGACTGTAGATATCTATTTATAATGTAAAACTAAGAATTTTAAGTCCAAAATTTTGGCATATTTCATACTTTTCAAATCTGATCAAAATGCTTCAAAACCCCCCACCCTGTTAATAGACAGACTATCAGGTTGCTGTGTTAACTGTTTAAAAAGGAGCAAGTGACACTTAAAATGCAGCTTAGAATGCTATGAGATGTATAATATTCAATTCAGTTGTTTTTATTTTGTTTAGTTGCAGAGCAACTGTATATATTGTATAACCTAAAATCAACTCTTATTTTCAATGTCCTGGATGCAGTGATTTATAATTAGAGCATGATTAATAAATTTTACTCTTGTTAACCAGTCAAATGTCTGGAAAAATAAAACTACTTTTAAAATCACTTTGGCCGCTTCTCTTACTCTGCATTGCTTAGGCAAGACTGGTTTTTTTCAGTGTGTAAAATGAGAAATACAAACAAGTAGTACCTGAGACCAAAAAAAAAAAAAGAGTACAGGGTGTGGATTTTATAGTTGAACGTAGAAGCTGTGTCGAGGGCACAGCTAAGATTCGGTTAGAGGTGTAAAGCACCAGCTGACTACCCCTTCTCCCTCCGCTCTTTTTTTGTTCCAGTATCTAGGCTAAGCAGAACTGAAGTCTGTATTATCAAATTGCTTTTCAGTCAAAGAGATAGAAGCAGGTGTCAGTTTTATTTTACATTTCTACAATATTGACATTAATATACAAAACATGATTTAGGAAAAAAATAATGTTAAATATAAAATTCTTTATTGTCCTGGAAACTGAAGATGGAATAATTTCTTCAAGTCGTATTAGAGGGATGACAAAGTACCGTGTGCAAGGTTGTGCGGCTCGTCTTTGCACAGCAAGTATTTTCTAGGTTTGTGTGTAGCTACAGGCAGTCTGTGGTATCACAGAGGAGCCCCATTTCCTCCTCACACACAGGCCTCTTTGTACTACACAGTCATTTGCTGCTGAAGAAAATCAGGACTTTTCTGACATCAGAACTGAATCAAAGGCTGTGGATAACACTTTGCAAATAGCTTGTGCTTGTTCCTTAAAAAAAAACAAAACAAAAACAAACAACAAACATGCACATTACTGCTTTTCTGAAGAACTTCTAAACATCTCAAAACTCATTTAAAGCAGAATGTGACCTTTACCGTTCTTTTGGCAGAGACATGCAAAAGGGAGTAGCACAGGTGAGATTTAATATGATTTCTGTGGTCTGCAGTGACATGTGGGAAGCTGTTTGAAAGGAGCTCTTTTGAACCAAGTCAGTTGTCAGCTTTCATCATAGCACAACCCTGGCATTCAGAAAGTCAGTTCAGTGCTGCTAAGGGGGTGGGCCATAGCCTGACAACGAATTCTCCTGCTCTTAAAGGATCGCTTCCCTTGCTTACAAATCTGAATGCACGCTCTTGTACCAGACCTGCTACTCAATCCCTTCCTGCTCTGTCTGATCTTGCGAGGTGTCTGTTTTGGTTTTGAAAATACAGATGGAGGACCGTCCTTAGCAGCTACGTGGTACTCTTCAGATTGCAAAGAGCAAGGCATCTACATTCGTTGGCAATTTTAGGGAATGTCGGTATTTTTCCTCAAAGCTGATCGAAGGCAGCCAGCAGAGCTTTGCTTCCCTCCTCACTCAGGAGCAATCCCAATTCCACCAAAAAGCCTTCATGAGGACCTCAAGTTTTAGAATCTCCCTTTACAATCAAAACACTGATACCTAAAATGAATACTGTAAACATAAACTCTTACCAAACTATTGCACTGATACACCCACAGGCTGCATTCTTCAGAGGCTGCATCTGTTGTCTTCAAAGCCAGTAAGCTTTTTCCTGCTCCCAGACCATCATCATAGCAGACCATCCGTACAATTAAATAGAGAGCATGCCTATGTAACACGTCCTGAAAACGTGTGGCAAATAAAAGTTACTCTGGAACAGTGCAACAGCTATATCAGTTTTCCACCTCTTTTGAGTCTCTCTTACAAAAGAATACTTCCAATTTATTTACAGGAAAAAAGTACTCTTTGGTAAAGTGCAACAGCTATATCAGTTTTCCACCTCTTTTGAGTCTCTCTTACAAAAGAATACTTCCAATTTATTTACAGGAAAAAAGTACTCTTTGGTAAAGTTGCTTTTTTTTTTTTTTTCACCTGAGAGTTTAGTCAAGATTTTAAAAAAGAAGTGGCGGCTGAACATGATTTTAGCTTTATTTTTCGCTTGTGGTTTAGAACTGCATTCATATATGGGCTATATTCCTGGCCATACATCCACACACATTTGTTTCCCACTTGAGTATGACAGGTGGTACCTACCTCTGGCACAGAGGTAGCTTAACCAACTTTTCCAGTATTTTTCCAGACAATCCCCTAAGTTCCAGGAAGGGTACACATGAGAAACTGTTCCCAGAAGAGGGCCTGGACAAGGTTAGTTGCTTTGGGAGGTGGGGAGGGGGTAGCCATGTGGTATAGCCAGGCTGCTTGTGGCCTGAATATTACCTGACATTCACTCAACAACAACTCACAACTATTCACACCGTCACCAACTAACAAACTGAAAGAAACAGCTGCCCCTTCACCTGCAGAGGTACCTACAAATCACAGAACTCTTGCCTTTCCCCCTAAGTCATAAAACGCTGAATTCTATGTATGAATGCAGGGGAAACATGGAAAACAAATTACAATGCTGAAATGAAGTAAGAAGATAGGAAGGAGCAGTTTGGATTCATCTACACCATCAAACGTATGCCTGTCTTCAAATATGAAAGACCAGCAGAGCTTTTTTGTGGTGGGCTTTGGTATTAGCCAAGAAAAGAGAGAAGCATTCCCTCATAACTTCACAATTTCACAGGCAAAGTTTTCAAGCCAAATGAAAAAAAGAGTCACAACAACCACCATCATTCTCTCTTCCCCTTTCCAAATCAGACACTACTGCAAAACTTGCAATCAAATCAGAAGAATTGGCAAACCTGAAGATATTTACAACATTATGAATGACATTATGTCTCAGAGATTTAAATCCCTGGGAGAGGCACATATTCCACAGGCTAAGGACAACAGTGAACAGTGGAACTCTATGAAACAGTTAGGTGGACTAAGACACTGAAGGGCAAATTAAATATTAACAATGACACATATGCAAAAAGCCAGAATTTGGGCAACAGAATGCAATGCGGTAATACGCCAGTGCAGGCTTCAGCAGCTTGTGCATGCTTTCAGCTCGAAGACAGAGTGACAGATAAAAGTCTTAAAATTACCTATTTGATCTTTATCAAAGTACAAAGGAATTTAAATAATAATGTAACCTAAGTGAGAATTAAGAATTCAGGACAACAGCAAAAACAGAACCCAAAAGAATTCCAACTTTTGAGTAACAACCACTTCATTTCTTCCCAGGCATTAGGAACAAGTGCTTTATTTTCTGAAGGGACCAAAGGAAAGTTTCTGGCTCTCTTCAGAGTATTCAGCTATTGAGCAATGCCATTCACTGTCCTCATCTCTGAGCTTTTACAAAGAGGCATTGCTGGGTTGTTGATGGGTCGTGACTTTATAAGGTCAAGTATTTATGGTATCTGGGGCTCTGAGGGCAACCAGAAGGAAACCACACGGCTGCAATGCAAAGCTACACAAAGGCAAATGGAGAGCCCTGGGGAAGAGACTGCATTTTTATTTTTAGCAAAAAAGCTACTTGCAGCGAGCTAAAGGGAAATACACGTACGAAATGATGCAAACGAAAAATAGGCTTGGTCAATAAAGTGTAATCGTAAGGCTTTGATGCAGGAGTGAACATTCGCACTGGGACATGGTCTAGGGGTCATGGAGGTATCTGGTAGAAGGTTGGACTTGATGATCTCGAATATCCTTTCCAACCTTAATGATTCTATGATTCCTGAATTAGGAATGCAAGGCTAAGGCTTTAAAGAAGATGACAACTCACGTACGCTTGAAAAAAATCCATCCTTTGTTCTTTCCTCTCCACAAGAACATCAACAGAAATTGCATTACTAACCCAGGCAGACGAACCTATGGTCTTGGCCACCACAGTCACACTACTTTTCCACACAAGAGGATGGCAGCACGGCCACAGAGAAAGGAAGATGTGCCCAAAGAGCATAAAGGCTTTGCTTGCCTTTTGTCTGGTGCAAGGAATAGATTTTTGTCATAAATCCAACCAGTCCGACCAGGAAAATACAGAGAGCCCTGAGGAGATATGACATGAAGCAGTGCTGCCATGAGAGCTTTTCTGACTGATTATTGTTTTACTTTTGCTTTAAAGCCAGAAGTGACATTTGGTCACAGAGATCATCTTTCAGAGAAATAAATGAAAACACTTTTTGACTCTCACCAAAAAGAGACAGTCTCTTGTGAGTCACTTACATATTGATCAGATGTTGAAACTTTAATGCCGTATTTGGAAACTCCCATAATAAACTCCTCTTCACCTGGAACAAAAGGTAACTTTCCATCTTGCTTTGGAGGGAAACAAACAAAAGCCTTTAGTGCAGACAGAAGAACATGAACAAAGAAGAAACATAACAGAAGAGTACTGAAGTCCACTCATCAGCAACATTCCTAACCCAGCTCCCATCTCGCTGGGTGAGTCTGCCTGCCACTTGTCCCATCTCTCAATGTTACGTGAAATAAATACACTCAGAGAAGGTCCAGACTGGACATCAGGGCGCATTTCTTTACTGAGAGTGTGGTCAAACACTGGAACAGGCATCCTAGGGAGGTGCTTGATGCCCCAAGCTTGACAGTGTTTAAGAGGCATTTGGACAATGCCCGAACAATACGCTTTTTGGTCAGCCCTGAGGTTGTCAGGCAGTTGGACTAGATGATCATTGTAGGTCCCTTTCAACTGAAACAGTCTGTTCTGTTCTATTCCTACTCTCTGTATTACGTGATTCCAGAAAGGCACTTATCATCTCGAGGAGAAATCTGGCCCTGTGGTCAAATTAAGATGGGCTGAAAAATAATGCATGGCCTGTCATGCTGCAGTGACCCTGGGTGAGCTATGCTCCACACTGGCAAGAATTTTGTTATTTGTCTGTAAAAACAGTTTTAGCATATATTCAAATACTTGAAATGTCAAGTTGCTGTAAGATAATCTGTATTATCTCTGTAAGACATTTTATCTGTAAGACATTCTGTGCTTTTCCAGATACAAACCATCAGTTGTCTAATGGGAACAACCTGTTAACAGCTTTTAGCATAAAAAGAAGTACAAGCAGCCAGAGTCTGAAAAAGATAACCCAAATATTATTCAGGTTCTTTGGTCACAGGTTCGTAGGTGATTATAAGAGAAACTTGACATTTTCCTCTATGGGAAAACTTCTATGGTACTGAGGACATCTGAAGGAGATATTCTTTCTCAGGTACTAATCCTAACAGTGCTGAAGACAATACAACAACTTTCATTTGGGACACTTGTTTCATGAAAAGGGCCTTTTCTCTGAGCCTGGTTCTTCAGAATGGCTTTTTGGGAGCATCTTCTCCAGTTACTCAATAGGATGGAACTGAGCGTGACAGCTTTTGAGATTTATAGCTCAGTGGTTTTTGAAGTAAGCTACTGTATTCTGGTAAGTTTAAAATTTCCAAAGAAAGATGTCACATCACATGATGAAAGAAATACACTGAAGCTTAAGATGTTCTGACATTGTTGGTACTGTCTTTTGCAACCCACTTACTTACCTGTGCAACATCTATGTAATTTATCAAGTCCAACGGGCCTTCGAGACTTTTGCTCTCATTGTATTTCAGTTTTTCAATGGCACCAACATATTTAACTCTGAATTCCGCACATGTATCAGAATTACTATTGCTTTGTCCTGCAACAAAATAAAACAAAATAATTCTGGAAGAATTCCAGAACAGCAGTGCTATTCTAATTGGTGTAATAGGGCTAACAATAAATTCCGTAATTTTTGCAGGCTTTCATCGCATATTTAACCTTACCACAGTTTATTAACCCCTCTCTTTAACGAATGTCCTGGGCTGATTCAGAACAGCCCTTGCTAAAGGCAACAGTTCCATGTGAATCCATGATACAGCACTATTTATAGTAACTGAAATTTGGAGTTAACAACACTGAATCAGAAAACACGGAAAAGCTGGTTCTACTTTTCTATAAATATTTGCTTTAAATGAACTGTTTGGTCCAACAGTGATGTGCTGTCATCTGGTAAAATCAAATCTTACTTCTATTATTTCAGTAAACTTACAAAAGCAGGAAACATAGTTTCCAAAAAGTTATACCAGATTTATGCTGTGTACCAGACTGGTAACACAACTAAGTTTTTTCTTACTCGAACGCTTTACTGGGCAAACAGTGACTGAATCCTGAGCGATTCATTAGCAACACTTCAGAAGCCTAGAGCTACACATGCAGTAGTCAACAGGCTAACAGACTGGCACAATTATTTAAAATACTAGGTATTTTAACCTTTTCCGTTTTCTGCTCTTTTATACAAACGCACACAAAGTTAGTCTTGCTCCATAGGTATCTGCTCAAACTCTGGTTACATACCTGAACTTTTTGTGGAGTCTGTATCTAGACTAGCCACAGTACTAGACCTGGAAAGTCCCCCAAGACTGGAATCTACAGACTAAGAAAGAAATCAGTATGATCAGAAAGTTACTGAGAACATATTAATAACTCACTTCCAGATGCCCTACCTCAACTATTTTTTTTATTTTTTTTTTAAATAAACTAGTGATTATGGTCTGATTACTTAAGCAGCACTGCAAAATGGGGAAAAAAAACACCACCACCTCCTATTTCTTTCCTGATGTTCTCTCTCTGCCTCAATGTAGATTAGACTAATACAAATTCAGCAGGAACCCTTGAGAAGTCCACAAATATTTTGAAAGGAGGAGGAAATAAAAGAAAAAGAGAAAATGAACCTTAAGGTTATGTCCAGACTTTTCTGGTACTGCATCTTAACTTGAAGGAATTGACAACTACATGCTTGTCATCAATGGTTGAAATAACATAGCAGTGCAAGGGGGGTGAAACGGCACCTTGGAAAATCCAGAATATTCAACTGATCATTCCAAAACCTATCAGACAAAATGGACACATTATTCAAAATGAAGAATACTTTTTAGAGATACTGAGTAACCAACTAGGACTGAAGAACAAACTCATTCTTGGTACCCAGCACCAGGCACATTCTTAAAGACACTGTTCGTCGCTACAGAACAAACATACTGCTTTTCCCTCAAGACCTTACTGTGTGCTGCCAGAAACACTTGAGTCTGTGGGCTTCGCTATGGAAGCCATCGAGCAAGGGCTTCGTAAGGGACAGGTTAACAACCTGAGGAACAGTACAAGTAGGAAGTTCTCCTTGTGGAACGCGGCATTATTATGCAGATCACATCCTACCATCACTGCAAGAGAACCACTGAACTCTCCCATTGCAACAAACAAAAGCGCTTCCATAAACAGAGTAGACACCCAATTCAGCTTACCTTGCTTTTAGTGCTGATCTCGCTGCTTTGTGAGCTGCTGCTGCTGTGTCGTTTTTTCCCTTTTCTAAACATTTTTTCATAATTGGATCAAGGAAGATCTTCTAGGTAGGAAAAATAAAAATTAAAGGTGTCATATCATCAAGGGAAGGAGTTCCCGGCAAACACCAGAGTGACTGTGTCCAAAGTGGACAAAAAAATGGAAACTTGTTAAGGACTCTGAGAACAGAAGCAGGAATGTTCCTCTGCTGCTCTGCATGTGAAACTGGGGAAAAGTCCCTGAGGCTCTCTGCTAAAACCTCCCTATCCTACTAATTCATAAATACCAAAATGCTGCTACCTAGTTTACAGACTATTGCAAAGGTCAGTTCCTAATGCATATGAAGACAGATTTTGAAACAAAATTTGAAATTTATATTCCCACTTAAAAGCATTAGGTAATTTTTAATTTGTAACTACAATCTAAGTGCCCTACAAAGTATATCCAATGCAATCCCTGCTCCAAAGATTATGCTCCTCCTAAAAAACAAACCCCCCTGCTTCAGAACGACATATTGTACTACTTCAATTTAACTACTGTTAACGCTACTTAACACGTTCCTGAAAATTAAAGCAAGAAGCATGTTACATTTACGGCCTTAGAACGGAGTTACTGGGAGTTCTGAGAGAAATTCCAGAAGCACTTTTTCTGTATCTGTCCTGCTACTTCAGTTGCTTCACTTAACATTTGGCTAGCCCATGTCAAAAAGCAGAATGCTGGCTCCCAGTCAGGCAGCATTGAAACCCTATTTCCCAGCTTCAGAGAAGAACATTTTAATTACAATTTTGAGCTGGTGGAAAAAAAAGAAGACAACGGAAGAAGACAGCCTACTGAAGACAGCTCACATTGAAGAAAATAATGGAAGAAGCACACGGAAGAGTTCAGATCTGGGATGCGGTGCTGGATTAGTCCCCAGGTCGCTGCTCTGTCATTAAGCAAACCCTTGGTCCCTGGCAGACCAAAAGCCACCCTCAGCAACAAGCAGTGCAGCAAGACATCGTGGTACCCCGCACAGCCAGGTCCTTCAGGGCTCCTTCCACCAGCACGGATCTAGCAGCCCCTCCTTCAGAGCTGCAGCTGCTGGAGCACAGGCAAATTTGCTAGTTCTACCGGTAGTCAGGCGCAAGGTAACACAACGCTACTTCAGAAGCTTTTAAAATACATGCCATGATTAAGGAGCTCATGGGAACTCCTTACTGAGCACACGCATTTTCTGCGGGGCATCTTTTCCGCTACGGATGCGGGAAGCATCGAGTCCTGCCTCCGACCGCGGGTCCTGGCGGCGCGATGCGGCGCGGAGAAGCCGGGCAGGGTGGCACCGGATCCCGCCTTCCGCTTTTCTCCTTCCTGTTTTTACCTCTGGCCCCAAACGTTAACCTGATACACGACAAAACGCAAAACTCGTTCCCTACAGAAAGGCGAGAGGCGGAGTCCCCGCTGCCCGCCGCCGGCGGAAGGCAGGAGCGCGGCCGCTGTCATAGGAGGCAGCGCCCAGCGCGGCTCGGCTCCCGGAGCC
>VWZK01002065.1:0-15422 GCA_013396935.1 Baryphthengus martii
ACTCCATCTCAGCCAAACCCAATACAGTTGGCAACTTCTTCATGTTACCATTTTCACTTTTGGATAAGTTTCATTCATTAAAACACTTGAAACAGCGTCCAGTCATTAGGGACATGACACTGCCATCTCTTATATGAAGAAATGTATCATTAAAATTTCAAATAGCACAAAGACAGCTGGAGTGAAGTAGGCCGTGATCCAGCTGCCCATTTGTACTGAACTGTTGTAATTTCTGAGAGGACAGTACATTCAGTAACTAAAACTTTTGCATTTGAATCGTGAAACTTGCAATTTAGCTATTAGTCAAATTAGACATTTGCAATTGGCATTTCCTTTTTTTTTTTTNCATGTGGCTTTTCCTTTTTTTTTTTTTTTTTTTTTTTGTGGGGTCAATTTCAGCTCAAGCTTCCGATATTCTGATAAATGCCCCAAACCCATAGCCAGAGTTTTTATATATTTAAGTTATCTTGTTTCTTTCTGGTGTTAAGAGATTCTGTACCTGCAGAAGAAGAGTGTCACCAGAAATTTCCTATCGTAAGTCAAATGTTCCATACGTTACATTTTTAACTGCTCTATACTGTTTCAGCTTGTATGTCCTTCATACATTTAGTGCTGTGTTAGCATTAGAAACAAAACAAAAAATTTCATCCCACAAAATTCTTTCAGAGACTTTAGAAACATCTCAGGGTCTGCAAGCCAGAGTAGAAATTCTCCCATTGAAGTGGCATTGAAATGTTTTGAAAAATGTGCCATAAATGTGAGGAGTCTGGATAGCTAATTGAAAGATGACCAGTCAGTATAATAATGTTGAAATTACTCTCCTTTTTCTTTACCTTGATTCTGGTAATGGAACACAGGCCATAATTTGACAAGTCTTTATTTTAATAGCAACAGCCTTGCTGTACTGTAGGTTGCCACATCACAAGTTGCAGCATGCCTTCTTGTGTGTATGACTAAATTAGAAAATGGGTCTATTGAACTGATTCAGGTGGGAAAAAAATAAAAATCTTGGTTAATTTTTCATCTAGATGAGTTTTCTGGGCTGTTTTCTGTACAACCCCAGAAATGGTGTATTGTGACAATAGAGGAAAGGGTCTGTTTAAGAAATGCCTTGGAAGAGTGCTTCTAGATTATTTTGCAAATATTACTTGAGTGTTGCTTCATGTGATTAAAAAACTGTTCAGCCACCTGCAGTTTGACCCAGCAGACATTTTCTTTCTGCTTAGTGTTAGGTAAAGCAATTTGTCTTTTGAGTCATGATGTAACTGAATACATTCGTTTTTTTTCCTAATAAAATGCAGTAAAAGTGAGAGATTATGCAAAAAGTGTGGCAGTTACATGGTTGCTTGTGGGGTACACAGCCCTTGTATACAATAGGAAGTGATTCTTAGTTTTAAAATTCATAAACTAAGTAGTGAAACATCTTTATTTTATGTTAGGTGTTTGACTAGTTTACAAAGAGTAATATAATGCATACAAATTAAAAAAAATCCAAAGGCTCCAACAATGCAGAAAACACCAATTGATACAAATTGATATTAGTAAATCATAATTCCTAAAGTATGTTTACTTAACGACAGTTAATCTGAAAATTAAAGACTGTGTATTCATTTAGTAGCTGTAAAACCCTTCCACAGGAAAATTTACTGCTGATTTGCGTAATGCAGTTTTGGCAGAAATAGTAAATTAATTATTTTCCTTGCTGCTTTCTTAAGTAATCTTTAAATTACTTAAGGAAATACAGTTCCAAATTTTACTGAAGTATATCTTGAATGCAGGACAGCTGCTTTCAAGAAGTCTGTTGGAGGGTGACTGCTCAATAGGAAAACTTGACAGCCTCAGGGAGTCTCATGAGGTGAAAATACTTAGAAGCTGGGAGGATATTAAAGGAAAACATTGCTGCATGGTTGTCCTAATGTTGCTTTTCTTTTGCATCCGTACACAAGGTCCTCTGCAGGCAGAACATAAGATAGTTCTAGTCTGTGCTGGTGCAGCCTTCTGTATGCTCTTACACAACAGCTGGGCCAAAAGATTTTAACTGCTTGAGTCTTAGTTAAGACAAAGTAGACAACAGTGTACATACATGAAATTTGCGTCTTTCTCATTTTAGGGATGGAAAGAGTCCTGTGAGCTCTTGGTTTATTTTCTCTTCTGTTTGATTGTAACTTGATGCATAATCACTTATTTTGTGAATTTGTAATGGGGTGTACTGTAAATGGTCACCGGCTGTGGAAAAATGACTGTGTAAAGTATTGCTGGTTTTGAGTGAGAGAAAAAGTGAGGGACAGAAAAAATTATTTTCCTAAAAAAAGGTATTTTTTTACTAAATATATTATTTATTCACTCAGGTATTTCATTAAAACAGAAGGCAAATGGTTTCCCATTTCAAATATTGTTGATTATTAGTGATTTTAAGAGACTAACAGAATTGTTGCCCAGGTCCCTGCAGTGGCAAGGTCCCAGTGGCAAGGACAACCACAATCAGCCTGAGTGTCCATCAGGGATACATTCAGTTATGCTCTGCTTATGTGACAAGACTTTGCTGTTTTGGGCTATGTGATTTTTCGGTTTTTTTTTGTTTTTTTTTTTTGATTTAGAGGAATATTTACTGATCTAGACCAATTTTTGGTGATCTAGAAGTTTGATACTCGATCTGTAATTTCAAGACTGGTGCTCTGTTTGTTTGGTTTTTTTTAAGAAGGAGGAAGGAAACAAAAAAATGACACTATAGTCCAACAGTTTACCTGGAAGTAGGTCAAACTCTGATGCAATGCTCTCAGTGAGAAGACCTTAGTTACTAATTTCAGAATAAAAGCATTGTAGGCAATATGTTCCTTACGCGTTACCATTATGTAAAGTCTGTAAATCTGCCAAATCTGTAGGTGTGGGCTTGCACGCAGTTGAAGCTCATCCCTCATCATGTTTTCTGGAGGCACTGTTTATGTATTTGGCCTGTTCTGTGCTTGTTCTACAGGGATGGATGAAAAAAGTAATGTGTACTCAAAGTTGAATGTGTCTCAACTTCCTGTTTCTCTTCTGTCATATTAAAAGAGTAATAAAAATAACCTACCCCAGTGTGGTACTTGTGCTTTATTAGAAGTATAGGTTACCTTTCTCCTATATGTAATGGTCATTGTGGAAGTTGTCATTGGGGAAGATACCTTTAATTATTTATACAGTAGTGGAAGATTTACAGAAATCGCACTGTGTGTAAGGTACTTTCTGTAATTTTTAACCTTTTACATAGATTTAAAATTATTATTTAACTCTGAAATACAAATCTTTTTTGCATAAGTTAGCAGTACTGTGATCATTAAAATTATTTTTGTCTCCAAATAAGTTTATGCCACCTTCATCTTTTGTAGCTTTACTAGTAAAAGACTTACTAATGAGTTCTACCTTTCCTGATTTGTTTCTAATGAATTTCACTTTCACTTTTTTCACTGCGTAATTTCTACAAACACACACTGGCAAATCCCTTTCTTGCTGTATTTAGGCTCTCTTCCATTAGACTTGAAGCACTTCAGATTGCTATAGGTCTGGGGTGGTTTTTTTTAATACTTATATGACAAAAGCTTGTTCTTTCAATCAGTTCTTTCCACAGAAGCATTCCTTCCATTGCTGTTTTCTTGTATGGTCACGTCTTCACCTCTCTGTTCTTGTTAATTTAAAAAAAAATCTCTTTTTGCAAGGCCACATACTGGTTTTCCACTTCACTGCCGCTCTTTGTTAATGGTAGATCCTTTCTGCACTTTCCATATGCTGGTACTTCTGATGCCCTGGGCACGCATGCTGTGTCCCATCTCAGTCCCATCAAAGCTGCCTGCATTCACAGGGGTTTCACAGTTGCCACCAGTTAGTGCAATGACACCCAACCCTGTGGTCACACTACAGAGGTGTACCTCTGTTCTAGAAATCAGATCCAATTTCCTGCACAGTCTCCTCCTCCTATTGGCAGCCCAAAAGTTTTAGTCCTTGACACTTACCATGGTGAAATAGGAATGGATCCAGCTTTATAGTTTTTTCAGTTTCTGCAGTATTCAACTCCTGCCGGTAGAATGTGAACTTAGCGTTCTCTTCTGCAAGGGTTATCTTAATGAGTAGAAGTGAACGGAGAGGGAGGGACCTTTCTGCCTCAGAAAAGGGCGTTCAGATTTACTTGGTTGTCACAGTGGAACTATTTTTAATGTGTCAGTCATCTGTCTCTGCATTTCTACTCCATGTCCCAAGTTCTTGTAATCAAAAATAGCTTCTCAAGTAGCAGGTATTTTTCTGATACAAGTTCTCTTCACAAATGTTTTTGTGCTGCCATGACAACTAAACAATTTGATGTAATGTAGAAGAATCCTGTTTTCTCCTTTTTGGTAACATTTCTCCTTTTAACCCATAGTTTCTGATAAGGAAAAATGATGGTGACATCGTTCAAAAATGCTGACGAAAAAACCACCAATGTGTTTAAAGATACTTTCAAGGAAATCTGATTATTGCAATGGAAAATGAGAAATCTATATGAAGAGTTTACAAATCAAACTTTAGAATGAGTGTTTTTCCTTTGTGGAAAGGATGACCTATGTTTATTTCTGCTTAAATTGGTTTATATGCAACACATTGCTTGAAAAGTTGAAATGTGACTGTCTTTCTGTGACTTGATGTAGCTTCTTGCACACTGCCTGTATTTTCTACTGGAGTAAGCTTTCTTAACTCTCTTTTTAGAAAGAATTCTCAATAAATTGTTGAGCATTTAAGTAAAAGAGTTTGCAGGGTTTCCATTTACAGCAAGGTTTGCGGGAACAGTATTTAGTATGCATGCACACGTGTTACAGAGAGGGGCAGAACTGCTTATTTTCATAGACAGAAGATAACTTGAGTGATGCCAGCCTGTACCTAATACAAAGTGTTGCACAGCTTTTAAGTTAGAAGTTAATGAGCATAATCTCTTCACTACTAAGGAACCTGATGTAATTTTTGCTTTCAGGTAAAACTTTTTAATTTTCTTAACACATCTTCCTTCTGATGTTACTTTTCCCCTGTTTTCCCATTCAGAGTCCTCTTATGGAGCTGTTTCCAGTGCCCTGCATGCCTTCAGTGTGTTTTTCTGACTCCCAAGATGTTTTCTCTTCACTTTCCAAGGGAGGCACTTGGGCTTGTTTTGCATTTCAAGTACCATGGGAACTGTGGTTTTTAAGAAGTGAATGAAATGACAGGAACTGTAGGGAACACACATATTTGAGTAGAACTGTGTCTTTCCTTCCTTGACTGCTTATCCCCATTTTTGCCTGCAAAGATGAACTTACCTCCTGCAGTGTCATCTTTGTTTTTGAAGAGGAAGAGTGTTTGGGGCATTGCAGTAGAGCAGTGACTTAAAGGGCAAAGTTTGCACTAAAAATAACTTGGGCCAGGCCACAGGCTGTACTTTTATAAGTTGGTGTGTGTTACACTGCTTTGTAATATGAGGCCAATACAGTTCCTCTGTTTGTATTTGGACAGTTTGCCTCCATGGCATTGCCAAACAGTTCACGTGGAGACAAAAAAAACCCAACAAAATGGAAACAGAGGGGACAAGCAGTCTGATGGTGCTCTGTGCTTCCCCAAGTATCTGATTCTAGGGATAAAGGTTCCCTTCATATTTATTTTGAATTACTGCTAAGAGAAGTTTGTACTGTTTATGTATTTGTTTAGATTTTGAGTTAAAGTCCTTTGGATTTTTGTAGTAGGTTTATATACTATCTCTATATAAATACTTATTTTGTTTTTACAGTCTATTGATGGCTTGCATGAAAAAGGAATGGTTGAAGACGTTCATTGTGGCTCCATGAAGAGTATGCGACCTCCTCACCCTGGAATGGGCCCACCTCAGAGTCCAATGGACCAGCATAGCCAAGGTTTATACATACTGTGCATGCTGTAAGATTTCGGGGCCCCTTTATTCCACAGAGAGTCAGTAGTTCCATGTTATGGATTTCCAGTTATCTCCTTTCAGCTTTATTTGGAAAGGCTGAACAGATACCATAGGACAAGCTGAATCCCCTTGCTTTCTGGAGTGTCCCATCAGTCAGTCATGTGTTGGAAAAAAGTTAAGATTCAAGTCTGTGGGTGAGGAAAGGTATTGGACTAATTCTATTACAGGTTTCTGTTCCCATCTGTAAAACACCCCACCTAGTTCTTTCCTATCTTATGTGGCTATTCTAAATGTAAATGCATTAGAATGTGAAGGAATGGTAAGAGAGAAGAACCTAAGCAAACCTATAGAATTCTTCTTTAATATCTATAATGTTTGGTCAAGGGCTAACCAGAGTTCTTTCCAAAATTTTTATGCCAGAAAATAGAAACTTTTTACCGTGTTACTCATGCCTTTGTGTCCTTCAGTTTGCAGTCTAAGAGGGCATGCATTCTGTAAGCAGCTCAATGTGTTTAAGTTTTAACTGGTAACACCTGCTAGTATTAGTTAGTTCAATGGATGAGGCTTTGTTTATTGCATAATTAATTATATTACAGTAACCCCTGAAGAATCTCCACTGAAATCAAGGTCCTGGTTTGACAAACTCTGCCAATCTATTAAGAGATTGTTCTGTTTGATGGACTTAACATTTATTACATAAGATAAGAGAAATACTGGAAGGAGAAAACAGGTACAGATCAGCAAAATGACTCAGCCTGAACTGTTTTCTTACTTTGCAGTGGACTATGACTGAAACCCTAGCCTCTCTGTCTGGGACCTGGAGTCTTAGAAAGTACTGTTTTTCCATTACACCTTTCAATATCAGTTAAGTGAAATAGAACAGACTTTTCAGGAACAACTTTTCCATCACTTAAAATTTTTCCATTGATTTCAGTGAGATACAAGGAAAATGTTACTTGAGTTTGCATTGAGAGACACTCTCTTTCTTGCAATGAGTTTGTTCGTAAAATGGACAGAATGTTTAGCCTGGACATAAAGATAGGTTCTGTTAAACATAATGCGCTCAGAGTACAAGAGCATAAGTTGCAAATGCTTCAAATACAGATAGCTCTGAGTTGTTTTCTTCTTTCTTGTGCTAGCCGAGATCAGATTTCCAGGTGGTCTTGCTCTGCAAAAGGTGATTGTATTAGTGCATCTATTGGATACTTTCAGTCTGATTTACCATGGTATTGGTGTCCCATAAGACAGACGTGGTTTTACGAGTTGTGTGAAAATAGGCAATATCATAAAAGAGAGTGGGCTTACCCATGCCCATGTTTAAGGGAAGAGGACAGTATGAGTTCTCTGAGAATCCGTGGGAAGATGCATGATCAATATTCTAATCCTGACAAAATCTTTGGTTGCATTTAGTGCACTGTTAGAAACCAAGGCTTACTGTAAGGTTCACTTTGTTGTAGATTCTTGAACATCTAATAGTTGAGCTTATGTTGCAGTTGTGTGCAATTTCTAGCAGTACGTATGCATGTCAAATAAAAATGGCACTTCTTTAGTTCTAGATCTATTTTTTATATGGCTTAATATTTGTAGACCTCAACTTGAAGTAGGTAAATATATGCACTAATTAATATTACTGTTTTTGGACATTTTCTTGGAAAGTAGCTAAGAGCTTTAAAACCTCAGAGAATGGATCACCCTGAATTGAAGAGAGCTGAACCCTTGTGATCCCTCAACTTTATATCAAATATGATGTATATGGAATGGAATACCTTGTTGATCAGTTTGGGATTGTCTGTCCTGTGTACTCCTCCTCACTGTTGCGGCCTTTTACTTCCTGCATCCCCAGTGTGGTGCATAGGATTTAGCGGTGACCTTGGTCTACACACCAGTCCTTAGTAGTAACTAAGCATCAGGTGTTATTTCAGAAAATGCAGTTAGTTAGTAGAGACACTTAACTGAAAAGTAATATCACTGGACTGAATTAGTTCTGTTCTAACTCAAACCAGGACACACTATTTCTACGTAAAAATCAAAGAATGTTGTCTGTCTTTCAATTCTGTATGACCGTGTTTATAATTTAGGCAACTGAAAGTGGTTTTATGGAACAACCATGGAGTCATAGTATCGATTGGGTTGGAAGGGACCTTTAAAGGTTGTCTAGTACGGGCCCCCTGCAATAAGCAGGGACATAGTCAACTAGATCAGGTTGCTCAAAGCACCGTCCAGCCTGACCTTGAATGTTTCCAGGGATGGGTCATATACCACCTCCTTGGGCAACCTGGGCCAGTGCTTCACCACCTTCCTTGTAAAAGTGGTCTTCCTTATATCTATTCTGAATCCACCTTCTTTTAGTTTAAAACCATTAGCTCTTGTACTATAGCAACAGGGCCTGCTAAAGCGTCTGTCCCTGTCTTACTTTCAAGTCTCCTTGAAGTGTTGACAGGCTGCAGTAAAGTCACAGATTCCCAGAACGGTAGGGGTTGGAAGGGACCTTCGAAGATCATCTTATCTAGTCCCGCTCCCCTGCCAGAGCAGGATCTCCTACGTCTTCCAGGAGCCTTCTCGTCTCCAGGCTGAACCCAAACTCTCTCAGCCTTTCTTCACAGGAGAGATGTTCCAGCCCTTTGATCATTTTTGTGGCCGTCCCCTGAACTCTGACACGTCTGTGTCTTTCCTGTACTTAGGACACCAGAGATGGACACAAAACTCCAGGTGAGGTCTGACATGAGCAGACTACAGGAGCAGGATTACCTCCCTTGACTTGCTGGCTGCACTTCTTTCGTTGCAGGGGAGGAGGATGTGATTGGTTTTCTGGTCTGCGAGTACACATTGCTAGCTCCTGTCCAGCTTTTCATCCATCAGTAACCCAGAGTCCTTCTCTGCAGGGCTACTGTGAATCGCTTCATCCCAGAGCCTGTATTGTTAACTGTGATTACCCTAACACAGGTGCAAGAGCTTACACTTGGCCTCTTTGAACCTCATGAGGTTCTCGTGGGCCCACTTCTAAAGCTTGTCCAGGTCCCTCTGAATAGTCTAGTCAGCCTTACCAAAAAAAGAAAAAATAAATTTTGTGGAAATTGTGAGCTAAATTGACTTATTAGAGTATAGCTAGGTGTGGTACTGTACTTAGTGCAGTACAGTGTTTGTACAGTTATCAGGAAAATAGATCCTGGCCCATGTACGATGCTTCTCTATGCCTCATTAAAGCTGGTAGTAGTGATAGGCACAACTTCGCCTGACAGGGTTATAAAAGGTGCTTGGCTTGTTACTATGTGACATTCTGATTTAGGAGAAAGATAGCACTAACTGAAATCAGTATAACTTACGTTAAATGTATTAAGCTAGTTAAATGACAGGTGATAAAACTGTAAATAGAAGATGACTATCCAGTTATGGATTTTTCTAGTTAGACTTGTAGAACTGTATGTTTGTTCAGTGCTGTTCAGTGTATCTGTCGATGATCTGGAAAAAAAGTGTAAAATCAGCACTGATGGAATCTGCAAATAGCACAGAGGTTTAGCAGTAAATAACGGACAAGTTGGTTAAAAAATCTTATCAGGATGCTCCGTAGAATGTGCTGCTTTCTCTAGAATGGATTTTAGCATAGCCAACAGTGCTGTATGTCTAAGAGCAAAGTAGTTTATTGTGTGGTATGAGGCTGTATCATACAAAACAGAAAGGCTGAAAAGAGTTTTGGTTATTTTGGCAGACAGTGTTTGCAACCATGAGATGGAATGCGCTACCTGCATACAGAAACAGGGGCATAGTAGTTGAGGAGTTGTATCAGCTTTTCTGATAAATTAGTTGTAGACTGTGTTGTAGCATTGTATTCCACTCTAGTAGCTACAATTCAGAAAGGTATTGAGAAATTTGTAAGGTAGCACTGAATGTTTGAAACATCTTTTGTATAAGGAGGGGCTGAGTGAGCTGAAACTGCATAGCGTGAAAAAGAAAAGGCTCTGAAATATCTGTTGGGACAAAATGACGATGAGCGAGCCAGACTCTGTACTTGCAGTGAGTATTAGTGACAGAAGAGGAGTCATTTCGCACAAACTGGAATATGTGAAGTTCCGTCAGAACATAAAAAATGTTTACTGTCAATGTGGCTGAACAGTACATAGATTACCCAGAGAAGTTGCCATCCGTGGAGATAGTCAAAACTTGACTGGACGTGTTGCTAGGCAGCCTGCTATAGCTGACCCTGTTTGAGAAGACAATTCACCTAGATGGTCTTGAGAAGTCCTTTCCAGCTTTAGTGATTCTGTGAAATTGTGCCTTATTTAGAAGACAAACAAAGAAATGATCTGAAACTTGCATAACTTATCAGTCTACCT
Source organism: Baryphthengus martii (assembly GCA_013396935.1). Taxonomy (NCBI): domain Eukaryota; kingdom Metazoa; phylum Chordata; class Aves; order Coraciiformes; family Momotidae; genus Baryphthengus; species Baryphthengus martii. The sequence goes on from VWZK01002065.1 coordinate 10,231, forward strand.
GTTCGCAGGTGGTAGAAAGGCTTCTCATAAATGGATCCTTTATCTTAAAAAAAAAAAAAAAAGGCAAGTAGTGAATTTTGATACCTGCAAATTTAGATTAGGTGAACTCAGACTGTAGGAAATATCTGCATCTTACTTAGTAAAGGTAATAAACCTCTGGGACAAGAATTACCCAATTATTTCTGGTAGGTTTTGTGTTACAGGAAACTTAAGTCAACACTGTATGTCTTTCTCTCTCGGTTCCATAGACCAAAAGGAGGAGATCGTTTCAAGGGTGAGTCTTTGGTCTATTTTAGACTTGTTAGGAAGACAGTTGTAGCCGTAATGGTCTTTTATTGACAGAAAACTGTGAACCTGTAAACAGGCTCCAGTATTTTGAGAAGAACTTGTAATCTAGAGTAGATAATGTTTTTAATTGTTTGAGAGTGGATTGTCTTCATGAAGCGCTGCTGTCGTTAGAGCTCTTTGAGTAGAGCAGTTGTGATAAATGCATAGGCAGTAGTCCTTTTGTATTCAGTTTACAACTGGAACTAATAACAAAATGATGTTTTCTTGAAATGTTGTGTTCTGATAGGAGTCTTTTTAGTAATTTTTTTAAAGAAGAAGGTCTTGCAAAGGAATGCCTGTATGTACAAAAGCAGGTATTTTTATAAAATGTGTGCTTATAAATGTGGTTGATAAATTAGAAATAAACTGGTGAAGTATCTACATGCAGTTGTAGGTGTAATTTATCTGTTATTAAGTTGTGAATGAACCATCTTGAAATGAAGACCACAGAACTTAAAAAGAGCAAATCGATACCAGATTTTATGAGTAGTGATTCTTGAAGTCTGCATTAAGAAATGATTCGCTGTCAATTTTTGAGGTGAGATGACTTACTTGAGTGAGCAAATCAGAAATGTTGGTAAACTAAACCTCAAGAACTTTGTCGCTTTGCTCGTTAATGCCTATTTGTTGTTCGAATGACAGGTACCATTCTGAGATTTTTGCATTTTTTGTAGCTAACAATAATTACTAAAATAAGGTGTGCAACTTTATTATATAGATTTTGGATTTAATTATTTAATTTTTTTTTTGGTGCTCAGTGGAAGCCTCGTCATGCAGAAAGAAGCTGTAAGTAGCTCAGACAGATTGTCACATTTTTATTGCAGCTGTACTGCAACAGGATGGTTTTCAGAAGTCTGACATTAATTTATGGGGAGAAATATTCTGAATTTGTATCTTTCTCCTCAACAGTTGCTCCTTTCCACTCTTGCTGCCAAATTGGAGAAAGGGTAACATTCCTGACTATTTTTGGTGACCAGTTTTCTTTTCTTGAACTTGTGCACAATGATGTCCCTGTTTAGTCTTAATGCCTTTCTTTTAATGCTAGTAGGTTAAATTAAAGGAAAATCCATTTCTCCAACATCATATTTAGCTTTTTAAATAGTAATCTACTACAAACTGAATTTGAATTATGTTGGAAACTCTCTTCAGCCTCTCTGAATGAACTGTGCTGAAAAACCCAATATTGGTATTAAAAGTATGACATTTACTGTAAATTGTTAAACTGCTAAGCAGAGTTATCCAGAAGATGAAAATTATGTTTAGATTTGAGCTTGTAAGAGGAATGGGGAGAATTTGGCTTGCAAAGACAAGCCAAGTATTTATGCAAAATAAAATATTTTTATTAGAAATAATTCATAAAAAAGATATAAATGGACTAGAACAAACATCTTCTGTGTTTTTCTGGAATTTGGAACAAATCCAATAGCTGTGATACAGCAGTGAAATACAGACCAATTTGAACAGTTTGCTTGTCTTTGCTTGCTATTTGAAAGTGGAAACAAGTGGTCTAGGGATTTAAGATTCTGGGACTTGATCTGGGGTTTTTATTTATTTATTATTTTTGTTATTATCGTGCCGTATTTGTTGAACTTACTATAAAGATACAGAAATTAAGTTTAACTTATGGAATTCACTGAGTTACTACTACTTCACAGACAATGTTCATTGTTCCTACTACTCTCAGATTAGATACACTTCCTTTTCTGATTTTTTCCAGCCTTTTAAAGATGGACAATATCTGTTACCTTATCCATCTGCTTGCCAGCATAAGACCTCTCAACAGTTTGTTTCTACAATCCTAGTTTTAATTAACTTGCACATGTGAGGCCTTTCTTTCTCTATATTGAGAGTTTCACAAGAACCACAAGTTTCACCAAAACCTGGCCACACTGCTGACAGAGAGATATTATGTTTGCTTACCATAAGAATGTTTGTATCCTCAGTCCAACATGAACATACTTCCCACTGTGTTCCAAGATGTTATGCTTTCCTACTGTGTATTGTGGACATGTACTTACTTTTTTTTCCCTTTTAGCTAATTTAATTGGTGGCTGAAGTGATAGTTAACATAAATGACTTACACAACTGAATTCCTTTTATCTATATCTTCCTAATCCAAAAATTCTCTTACAGTCACATTTTTGAGTAAAAATGTACCCTTGCTATCAGTGTTAGCAGAAGGATTTGACGTACATTATCCTCAGACACTTTCATCATTTAAGTCTTTTTAATTTTTAGAAGGGAGCCAAAACCTCTCTTGAATATTTCAGTGCTTGGACTGGTAAAATCTTGGCTCTTTCTATCTAATATTCATTATCCAGGCTTAGAATTCAGATGTGTTCTCTTCTGTTTAATTACAGTGTTAAAAGTGTAGGAAAAAAGATCGCTCAATTTTTAGTTCTCTGGTTCTTCAGCTTTAAAACAGATGTTTTATTAACAAAGATATTAACAAAGATATTCCTTGTTTCTGTTAATTAAAGTGAAATTAAAAGCAATTAGAACAGGAACTTTTAGTACAGTCTGGCATCCAAAAGTATTTGTGTTTGGTAAAGTGTAAGAACTAGGATTTCTTCTAGTGTCAGTACTGTAAAAGATATACATTGTTTATGACATGTTGTGATGTATTTCTGTTGAAGAAGTTGATGCCAAAGGGGTGTGAAAAGAGTGTTGCTAATTATGGGTACAGTTAAGAAAGCAGTGCTTTTTACCTGTTGAAAACTTGGAAGACTTGTGATATAGCCTCTTCTATGACCTGTTGAAGGATTATGGGGAAGAAGGAACCAGACTCTCTTCAGATACGTGTAGCAAAAGCACGAAAAGTAATGGTCACACGTTATGTAAGTGTCATGGGACTTAAGGGAAAGAAAATTCACCATTAGAGTGATTAAGAATCACTGTCATTGGAAATTTTCCGAACTTGCCTAGATAAGACTTGGGGAAACCTGATAAAACCTTGGAGTTGCCACAGCTTTAAATGACAGGTTGAGCTGTCTGGCCTCCCTTTCCTGCTGTTGGGTATCTTCTACTGTGTATATTTTTCAGAACTAACTTTTGTCTGTTGCCTTTTGCCAGCACACAGAACTCTTGTGTTGAGAGCGTTCTACAACCTTACAATTCAGTGCATTTGCCATCCTCTATTCTGAAGGTTAAACAGAATAGTTTATGCAGAATAGAAAACAAAATTTTCTATGGAAAATCTAGAGGAAGGGGTATTTGACTGTTCAGCAAGTAACGATTAATGAGCGCTAGGTATTTAAAAACCTACTGAATAGTTACTGTGGAAATTCATTTGTGACATGGAAAAATGCATTTGAAGTGCTAATAGCTGATGAAAGTGTGTTTGTAAATTTCACAAAGGTGTCTGTCTTTGCCTGTTCAATCTTCCTATGGACTGTGTCTTTATTTTTTTTCCTTTTATATGCCGTTTAAACTCAGTCTTCATGAGTCTTCCTATGTCCTCATTCAGAGCCTGTGTGTGTGCTTGCATGTGTTAGAGTGTGTGTAATGAGACAGGAGAAAAACCAATTGGTATAGAGACTTTATTAGGACAGACTTGAGATTGTGTGTATCTGCTGAGTCTTCTGAAAGTTTTCAAACATAAAAAGGAAAATATCCATACAGCATCAGAAAATTTAGATTCTATCAACACCACATTGTAAAGCCTTTACAAGAAGTTTGGAAGACTTTTGTCTTTTTCCTGAGATATTTCACTGGAATTTTGGTTTTCATTCTTACTCTCGTCAAGCTTGGTTTCCTTTTGCCAGGACTTCCTGTGCATTAGGGAGAAAGTGTAAAAAATACATATCTAGAAATCTCAAAAAATGCCTGCTTCTAAGAACTTCCTGCAAAACATAGTCATAGTCTTTGTAGCTGGAACTGTCAGAACTGAAAACAAGTGCTCAATATCTCACAACACAGTTATAGATTTTTATAATCCAGATGGATTTCAAGATCCTAGGTCTGAAATCTATCAGTGATTAAGGAGTATATAACTTGGACACCATTAACTTGAGTAGGGTAAGAAACCTTTCTTTGAAAGGCAGTTTTGAAAATGTAGTTCAACGTACATGTTACTTAAAGTAAATTCTAAGATTTAGAAATGTAATGGTAATGGATAAACATTGCAATAAACGAAATTTTATACTGTAAAACAATAATGCAGTTTTTATATTTTATTTTTTGTTGTGGCATAGTGGGTGTTCTTTTAAAGAAGTGTTTATGGCAAGAGGGATTTGTAACTTCTCTGCTACTCCTCTTTTCTTAAAAAAAAAGTCAAGAGTAAATTAATGGAAGGAGATCGCAGAATCACAGAGTGATAGGAGTCAGAAGGAACCTCTGGAGCTCATGTAGTCCAACCCCCCTGCCAGAGCACATTCACCCAGAGCAAGTTGCACAGGAATGTGTCCAGGTGGATTTTGAAAGTCTCCAGAGAAGGAATATCCACAGGCTCTGTGGCAACCTGTTCCCGTGCTCTGCCACTCTCACAGTAAAGAAGTTTCTCCTCATGCTTAGATGGAATTTCCTATGTTTGAGTTTGTACCCATTATGTCTTGTTCTGTCAGTGGACACCACTGAAGAAAGACTGGCCCCATCCTCCTGACACCCACCCTCTAAGGACTGGTAAGATCACCTCTCTGTCTTCTTCTCTCCAACTGAAAAAGACCCAAGGCCATCAGCCTTTTCTCATAAGACAGATGTTCTAGTCCTTGAATCATCTTTGTAGCCCTTTGCTGTGCTCTCTCCAGCAGTTTGCTGTCCCTCTTGAACTGGGGAACTCAGAACTGCGCATAGTACTCCGGATTAGAAAGGGAGGAGAGCCTCCCTTGACATGCTAGTCACACTCTTCTTGATGCACTCCAGGATGC
>VWZK01002066.1:0-32988 GCA_013396935.1 Baryphthengus martii
ACAGGATAAGTACCTATCACTTTAAGAATGCTGTAGCAAAGACAAAATCCAATATGAATGTCCATTTAACCTTTGAATATACTGAATAATTTCTCAATAGCATTGTATTTCAGTGTAGTCGTACAAGCGCAGTGCAGCAGCAAAGAGTAGCTCTCTGGTACTCTCATGCTGAGAATGAAGAGGCTGGATATTAAAAAACATCCTTGGTGAGAAGGTGTTTATGTACATTGGACGAGGAGGTGAAAAATCCTTGCAGGATTGGCTGTGTATTTCTATAACTGCAGGCCCAGATGACAGCAAGAAGCTTTACTCTTAATCCATGTAGGATTTTGGGGGGCATTAATTAAAGCGGCGATATACAGGAAATAAAGAGCACAGTCCTTCTGTGATAGCAAGTGAATAAAACCCAAAAGAGAAACCAACAATAAAGAACCCCAGCGTAAGCCCTGCTTCTAAATCTAATAATAACGGGATCTAACTGCCAAAAATACCCAGTCTCTCAAGCCATAAAGGCTTTCTACATGCAGACTGGCATGTAGAACAACAGAGCTGTTGAGATTAAAAAGGCAACGTAGGTGAGTGAATTAGTGCCTATCACGCAACGAGCTTTCCTACGGAGAAGCTGTCTGCCCACCCCTTCCCTGCCGATATTTGCAGGGGACGTATCGCCAGACTCTTCAGCGTTGGAGAGCATTGGACACTGTGCTGTGGACGAAGCTGCCAGCAGCTGAAATGTAACTTACAGGACTATATAATTTATACTTACCTCTTTCAAGCAATATTCCATTATCAGATACTTCTTTCAGATGGGGAAGTTCTGTTTTCACAATTTTAACAACAAAGACTTGAAATACCAAAGTTATATCTGAAAAAGACAAGCTTAAATGGCTTCAATGCCAAGTCTTGCCAAAGGTATTTCAGTCAAGCCTGAAGCTAGGGTTGTAGTACAGGACTTCAATTACAGGATCATTTTCATAAATAGCATCAAAAGCAGCTTCTGCTCCAGGAAGGGACTGGATGATGCCTGTTATTGTGGGATAGTCACAGCATAGTATAGCATAGCATACCGTACCACACCATACCATACCATTCCTCATCTCACTGCAAATCAGAGGAGGGACCACATTTCCATTCCTAATGAGACAGGAGTAAAACCACGTCATAAGATGAGGAAATGATTCTCATCATATTAAAAAAAAAAAAGAAATTAAAAACAATTAATGTACTTTAAATAAAAGAATCTCAGATGGATTGATTTTGTTTTCAAATAATTAATCTGAAATGCTAACTTTTGCTTACTAATATTCTCATTAGAATTATTTTAATATGCAATATGACAGAAAACTAAAAATTTTAAAATTATGGATTTTTTAACCTAGCAAATGTGAAAACAAGAATGTTTCACTCATTTTTAAATCTTTACCTTCAAAATTTTTTCCAAGCATGGAATCTGTCACATTTAATAATTTTTGCACTCTTTTTTACCAGTGTGATCACTTTCAGAATTGACTGTTTTTCTTTAAAAAACAAGTTCTTCAAATAATTAACACTCTCACTAATAAAGTTCAAGAGGATTTTTTTGGCTGCGCTTGTTTTAATACTCGTCAATTTTCTTTTTTTCAAAACTTTTTCTTTAAGTCTTTTGAAAAATTGTGCCTTTTCAGATTCTTCAAATGCAAGCTTTATTTGGACTAAGGTAGGTAGATAGAAGCACCTTAACCTGATGTAGCAAGAGTAGAATCAAAACTTTTTAGCGAAGTCCGATAAGAAAAAGACCCATTTTCCCCCTGTAATTGCCTGAGGACCTAACAGCAACTTGAAAATACAACAACAAAAACTTCAAGTAAGTTCTTCTAATATAAAATTCTCTTCTGTCTCAGAAGGAAAGGAGCAGAACGGAAAACCTAATGTTATTTTTGCTAGTCATTTGTTTCAGGAAAGAAAGTAAATACTAAGGAGTGGGACTTTTCGGTATTAAAAATAATATTAAATAATAAATAATACTTTGGTTTAAAGTTATTAATAATAAATTATAGATGCAAAAATAAATTTTACACCCAGGCAAATAAAACAAACCGAACAAAGGGTTTCTCAAAAATTATAAATGAGTTACTAACTTGCCTAGCTACACAAATAACCAAAATGGAAGTTAAAGAGAATAGCCTTGAAAGTTCCTCTGGTAAGAAAGGAATACTTGAAATGAACGCTAAAAATGATTCAGTGCAATATGGAAACATTCCGTCTTGCTAACTTCATGTGGTTTATGTAAAGTCATATTTGGAGACAATAAAAAACAAAACAAAACAAAAAAAGACTTAAATTGAATAAAACACCCAAGGACCAGTTCTGTTCTTTGTATTACTCAGATGCATCGAACAAGGGTTGGTTTTGTTCCTTCCTTTTTTTCTTCCCTCCCCCACAAAAAAAAAAAAAATTAAAACCCAAACACCACAACACGGTATCAAAAGAGAGACAACAGGTCAAGCTTTCCTCTTATTTGAGGACAGAGGGAGTTTTACGTTTACAGGAAGCAGAAGAGGGTCACTTTCTGATCGCAATTCTCCTTTGTCATTTGCAGGGGAGTTTTGAAAGAGCTGCAATCCACTGAGGTCATAAGATGGGCAAACACACTTTATATGGTGGTTGGTCTCATGAGGCACATACTACACTCCTACCAGTTGCTTATTTTGTAACGGAGGAGTCTCTTGGGATTTGCCAAATTGGCGAGCCGAACTGCTGACACCTGCGAGCCACGGTGTGCAGAAACGCAGTCCGATGTCATTTACAGGGTCACTGTAAATCTCACAGACACAGAAAGCTAAAACTATCCAGGCTTTAAAAAGCTTGAGGTATACAGGGGAAACTTACTTCTTAGATGTAATCCTCTTCCATGGGAGCAACACGTCCCAAGACCTAACTCATTCAGACACAAATGCCAACCTTGATCATCACCTTTTTAGTACTCTCAATGTTATCGGAAGTGTTATCTATTTTGATCCCGTTGCTATTTTTTTCTTCAAAGATAGTTAAATATCCATGATCTCTGAGTTATAAAGTATAGCTTTTGAGAAGTGTGGGCTCTTATGTAACTACCCTACTGCAATTTCTCAAGCAGCAAATTACAAGCCTAAATGAGCTGTAAAGTCCCATGGTGAATTTTCTAGAAAATTCTGTCATACAATTGGTGTATAAGTTTCTAAACCTCTGCTTATTGCAAGAGAATTTCAGAGGACAGTTCCTACGTATCAAGAGTCCAGACTGTCTTGATTGACAACGTGACAGTACAGAATGGGAATGAAAAGGGGATTTGTGGAGATCCATCACTTAGAAGGTTTTATAGCTTTGAATATGCTGACACTGAATGATAATGTAGGATAACCCTTGCAAAATGACAGAACATTTCCCTGGCAGGAAAGAATGGCTCAATGAATACGAGAAGTCTCAGGTGGGAACAGGCTCCTTCAAGATTGTGTGATACCAGGTGGCAAATGTGACTTTAAAATCAATCTATTTATAGAAATTTTACTTTGTCCAAAAATAGATTGGGCATTAGATTATGATCAACATCTTTTTGGAGTGAAATGAGATTAAGAAAGACTTTTAGAGCCTTAAAGAAGAGATGGAAGCCAGAATTGTACAGAGAAGAAGAAATCTTTCTTGCTCAATCTCTCTGCGATTATACAGTGCATGTCAAGCATACCAAGGGGATGAAGCTGTGAGAGAAAGCTTGTGTAAAAGTATTTAGACCATTTAAGGGTTTAGTATGACTGAAACAAAGAAGGTGGAGAAGGTGTTTATGAGCAACTGTGTAAAAACGCTTGAACACTTGCTGTAGGTTACAGCCATCCCTCTCATGGGGAGTGATAACACAGGCCCAGATAACAGCCAGATTGCGTTCTCTGGGTGGCACAGGGGCTGCAGCCATAATTCCAGCATATAGTCTTTATAAAGGACACCAAAAAGAAGCTAGGGTGGTTGTTCAAGACCTATCACGGTTGCGCAGCTTGTTTTTCAGATCCCTTCCTCCTTCAGTGGTGTCAATTTGAACTCTGCTCCATCTTTGTTTGATGTGCTGAATGTTTAATAAAACCAGTTATTAAACTGCAAATTTAAAATCCCCTTTTATGCTCTCTCCTGCTTTCTCCAAATTGATAAAAACTCACAATTGATTGCTCTACTCTAGCCCACCTATTAGTTTAGAGACATTTTCATGGAAAATATGACCAGAGTATACAATAGGTCTTAGTAGGAAGAAATATGGAATTTTATCAACTCACATGTCTTCTATTTTCTACTTGTTTGTGTATTTTAATTCTATCTGACTGTGCTTCCGATTGATTTCCTCTTCACTGTCAGTCACAATCCTGGAGCTGCTTGTAGAATATTTAGTTCTATCTGTATGCTGTGCAGTTTTCTCCCAGAAAAACTTGCTGAAATCTGGACTGATCTCTCATGAATGTTTGTTTCACAGCAGCCAATAAGCAGCATGCTATAATTACCTAGATGTCAAAGACTGAGGATACCATCATGTTACTACCAGAAGATGAGACTGGGAATTGTAGACTTACCCAATAGATAGATATTAGGTAAGTCATACACCTTTACAGTAGTTCAAAGGAAAAGAAAATTCTCTTGGCATGGTTATTCACAGGTTTAGTTCAGAAAGAAAGAAATCAGTGAAGTTTCTAACTTCTTGATCCTTTCTTTGCTAATCCCATATAGAAAAAAAAAAATTGCTCCTTTCTAATCTGTTTCTGGGAATTCTTGATGTTAACCTCAGGGCAAATTGCATGCAAGCTTGCCATTTGCTGAGAAATACAAAAGAATACAAATAGTTCCTTGAGCGTATGAACTAGAGAATGTGATTTTCCACAGATTGGTATCTTTGTGAGGTGGATAAGAAGATTGATTGAAGATTTTGTTTGTGATTCTGGCACTTGTAAGCATGCTCTGGATTTATGGAACACTAATAGCATTTCTCTTTTCTTCCAGTCTATTTTCATACATCTACTAATATTAATTGTCTTTACAACACATCCTGCTTGTTCTAATTTTATTAAAATTGGGAGAATAGATGTATGACACATGCATAGCCAGTAATAATAATATATACGGTTTATCCATAGGAAATTACACTAAAAAGCAAGAAGATTACAAATAATGGAGAATATTTGGCAGAGACAGTGCACGGAGACTGAATGGAAGTAACACGCCTCTTGAGTAGGAAGAAATTTGTACTACCCACACATATTTGTCTTTTGATAGCGATGCGATCAGTTAGTCTGTACATCTGACGTGTTTTTCAGATGTTCAACCTCATTAAAAACTTCTTTAAAAAAATACTTGCTTTTCCTGTTACTTTATTTTTCCAGTAATAGAATTAAAGGAGCACCCTTCATTATTCCCAGCTGCCTTTTTCAGACTTGACCCCTGCAATGTATTCTCCTGTTTCTTAACTCTATTTGCAAAAAATTTGAGTGATAGGACCTCCATAATTTCCTTGGAAAGAGCATCACATGGCCTGAATGAATACATTCTAAAGCACAGTGACTGGGAGAAATCCCATCCTCTGTTCTGATATAAAAAATCCTTCAGGAATTTAATGAAGTTACATTTGATCATTGTTTTTAGGAATAATTTTGGATCTCTCTTTTCATGAGGTAATGACATTCTTTCTGTGCAGTTTGTAAGACAATAGAAAAGAAGAGGCCTGATTTTTAGCTGTGTTAGAATCAGTTACCTCACAGAGCTGACCATATTTCCTTAAGAAATAAAAAATACGTTTTTGATAGATAGTTATAAACTTTTTCCCCATGCTAAATGTTTTCTCAGGAAAAGATAAACTTTCAGGCAAAGGAATGTTTATTCTTGAATGTAGCACACTTGGAACAAAACTCCACCATTATTTTAACTGTCTGGTGGCTTCTGAATGGGAAGCCACAACTCTGAAATACTCCCACAGCGCTGACTCGCAGTGATCCAAGGAGTTCCAGGAAAGCAAGAAATCCTGAGGATCCTTGTCAAATATTTGAAGAAAATGGTATTACCTTTTTTGTACACGACTCCCAGCTGTGTCATGAGAGAAATCTTACCTGTCAATTGAACTTAAAGAAGCTTATTACATATCTTGTAATGCAGGGCCTAGTAAAACAAACCCAGTTTTCCCTACACCACCTTAAACAGTTAATTAAAAGACAAATACAATCTTTGGCTGTGAATCCATACCAATCCCTCCAATATTCCTCAAAGTAAGATTTCATTTGGGGTCTTTGCAGATTCTCAAGACCTCCAAAACACTCACCTACATATTCTATACGAATGCCAAATGATACTGATTTTGGGTAGGCAGAAGAGTGGCACCACCACCCTTAGCCGTGAGTTTTAGGGGAACTGACAGCTAAGAGCTGAGAGGTCACTCCACACAACTACTAACATAATCCCGGGGCAGAGGTTGTTCTAGGTAACTTTTGCTAACACATTAGTATGTTTGTTGCACTGGCAGACTTGTTTTGGTTTTGAATCTTAATGTTCGGCTCTACAGGGTCCCTTAATTAGTGTAATACTTTTGAAAACAGCAGAATAATTTAGTCTCATCATTTTTGTCCATTTTCAGTGTAGACCTTAAATATCAAAAGCTCCTTCTTAACAAAACTGCAGAGCTGATCTAACCAGATGATGACAATAAGAGATCTATATCAGGAACAACTGAGATGTTTGACCTCGATAAGTATTGTGGTACTGACAGTCTTTCCATCTTCTTTTTAATTTCCAGAGGAATTAACATATTATTTGTAAAATAACATGAGCTACCAAAGTTAAGTTAAAGGGGAGTTTATACATTTTAAGGTAAAGTTTGATATTTTTAATCTAGCTAGACTTGTCTATGAATAAAAATCAAGAACTCAGCTCTGAGGCAAGCTTACTGTTGACCTTGGGAATATCTTTAACTTCCAGAATGTAATATTCTGTAGGTTTAGAGTGAAATCAGAAATGACTCTGTAACTAGTTAGAAAAGTCAATAACAGCACTTTCTTTTTTTTTTCAGAAAATAAATCCTCCCATATACTATCCCCCCACTCGCAACCCAGTATCAAATGATGTATTCCTGATTAAATGTAAAGACTAGTAACTTTCAAAAAGTCCCTGGAAGTATTTTGTAACTGCATCTTGTATTCTCAGCTATCCCTTCTGTGGTGCCAAAGTAATCCTACTTCTGACCAAGTAGTAAATAACATGATTATTATGTTGAAATCTGTTCAGTGATGATGTAAAGCTAAAAAGAATGTGGAGTTTAAATTTCCCATTTACAGTAACTACTTGCTAAATTCAGAAACAGCTATGTTGATGGTCAAAGGTCTTTTAATATGTTCCCAAAGCTTGTTGGAAATAGTTATTTAAAAGGCTCCCAACTGTATCAAATTGTGCTGAGCTAGTTTCAGCTTGTTGTCAAAACTTCCTTTTAAAGGCAAGCAGAATAACTCAGAGTGCTCCCAAATGTGTCATGAGACTCAGGAATCCTGCACTATTAACCTACAAGTTTCTGCTGGAGGATCCTCATCATCAAATGCAAAGTTCAGACTGGACTTAGAGAATGTATTTTATTTTATTTTATTTTATTTTATTTTATTTTATTTTATTTTATTTTATTTTATTTTATTTTATTTTATTTTATTTTATTTTATTTTATTTTATTGTTGGAGTGGTCTACAGAAAAACTTAGTGCAAGATTCTCTGAGAGCCAAATTCAGAAGCAGTGAGCCTCGCTGCACTTTCTTGGATAGCTTACTGGTAAAGTATCTGTGATCCAAGAACTGCTTCCCACAGATCAGCACAAGACTGACCATGATGCTGTACTCCCTTCTCCAGAGCTCCTTTATTCTCACACATGATGTGTCTCTTCAGAAAGTCCTCGACGTACTGAGACCCCTCTCTCTGAGCTGGCCATGCTACCTAGCATGCCTGTTCTCATCCACAGAAGACTTTCACTGCGGGAAGAATATGTGCATAGCAAAAAACAAGCCAAACCAGAGCTGACCTCCCTTCCAAACAGCAGTGCTGCACAGCTTTGGCTTCCAGAGGAAAGACAACGTATCTGCTTCCCCTTCCTCCCCTTCTCTCTAACTAAGCAGGCGTCTAAAGCTAAGCAGTCACCCACAAGAGAGTTTGGGTCAGCGCTCTCCAAACTCAGCACATCTGGGGTAGCATAAAAACCATCGCTCACCAGCACCTCACAAATGCCAGGTAGATGTTCTGGAGCTCAAGTAAGGTCAGAGCCAGCCCCACAGGAGTTTGTAACCTCAGTTTTTAGAAAATGTAATCATTTGACATAATCTGTGCAGGTTCCTCAGAGTATGCTACGTGCTGAAATCTTCAATTGTCTCCAACTCAGTTGAAATTGCAATTGCAGAAACCTTATAAATTGTCTAACCTTTGATGATTTTCAGCAGGGATAACAAAATGTGTACACCTGACCCAAAACCACCTCCAAATCTTGTTTTCAGAAAGTCATGAGGACACATGAAAGTACCTATGCCTTAAGACATGCAGAGGACTGAATCAATGTTGTTAATCCCTCTCTTGAAGCAACTAAAGAATTTAAGGAAAATTTCTGCCAAATAGGGAAAAATGCTCCGACCTTGTGGCACACAAAGCATAAGAAACACTAACCAAAATATGTACAATTTGCAAAGCTATGAGCAACTTAAAATAAGCCCTTCTCTTATAAATTACCTGGCAGTGCTAATAATAGGTAGTGCTATCAGCCCTACTTGCAGTAATGTCTATTATACGAAAGTACAAAAGATTTATTTACATACCCCAGTGAAACCAGGAGGGTTTTTTAAACCTCCCATTACCATAACAAATTGTTTTCTCGAAACTGTCATTTCATTAAAGAAAGTAGTAGGAGACAATTTAAATATTACTGTAATAGCACCCACTATAATATTACTTACTGGCACCATATAATAGAATATACATTATTAAAACCTCCTCGAACTCTGTTCTTCATCTGGACATGAGCTGCACATGCTGCAAGCATTGCACACATGCAGTACTGGCAAGAAGACTGGAATATTGTAGGAGGTGACCCAAAAAGGATGACAAGTCTATTAATAAGATATTTCACTCTGTTGTTACCTTTCCCAGTTGCTGTTTTGACTGTGGAAACATGTCAACAATGTTAGTTAATGAAAGATTCTCTCAGCGAAAACTTTTGGAGTGGTGAGCCCTGATAGCTGCTTACAGGAATTCATAAAGAGCACCCTGAGTGCTCTCCAAACAGAAAATGCATTTTTCATCTGAACTAGGATAATGAGACATAACAAGACCGACTATCTTCGCAGGAATTAGGAGAAAAAGAAGCGCAAAATATGCATCAATTTCAGAAGTTAAAAATAATTCAGAGAATTCTGTTGGGAGATTGCGGCTTTGTGTCAAACTGTGGATGAGGTAGCCATGTCTTTGTAAATTATGGACATCGCATGCAAACAATGGCTTCATTTATTTGTATGCTGTATGTGTGCTTACAGTGCTTGTAATTGAGGATGATTACGGTTAATGATTCTAGTAATGTGCACTTTCAAACCAGCAGGACAGTGTAATTTGTATCAAACCTATTCAGTATCTCCTCAGGCATTTTGCTGAGTTTAATCTTAACCCAGCACTTACTGTAGAGGAAACCTCTGGAAGCTTCATAACTGGCTCACATAGGTAATTTCATGTGACTTTCACAGTGCACTCAAAAGAAATTAAAGCTTCCACAGCCTTAATATCATCTGGACGGCTCCTAGCCTGTCATACTTCAATGCGACAAGGCCAAGATCCGAAGCACAAGAAGCAGTTGTATGTAGGATGTGGAAAGAAAACAAAACATCTGTCTGTGAACAGTTGACAACATAAGCACAAGCAAAATTAGGTGTTCCTGGAAATTGGGTTTTCATTTCTATTATTTTTTAAAAAAGGAAACAAAGCCCATAGTCAGGTATTCTTTTTAAGAGGCAAGACTAACCTGCCAGGAAGGTTTATTCCATGTCTTTAAGCAAAATAGCTTCCTCAGTTTACCCTCTAAATATAGGCACAGTTTATGGGCACATCTAGAAGGTCTTGGGTTTGGATACAGAGGAGGAACAAAGAAATTAGAGGTACGTCTAAGAACAGGAAGACAAGCAAGGCTGAAAAAAGATACGAACTTAACTGGTTTTCTCTGCAGCCCTTTAAGTCCAGGATTATGTTCCTATCCTTCCTGACTTCAGCAAAGGTCATTTCTGTGTCTATATCTTTTTGTTTCCTGGTTGATTTTTTCAATTGTCTATAGTATTTTTCTACTTGATGACGCCAGTCAATAATCTTCATGTACAATGAAGACAATTAACATGATTCTATCAGCTCGACCAATTTGATCTGACACACTACCTATTTTTATATAGATATGTATTTAGTGAAATGTCAGCTTTTATTCTGGAAGATTTTCTGAGTATTTTCCCAGAATTACCAAATTGCTTATTGATTTCATAAATGTCTAATGTTTGTGATTGCTTTGGTTTACTTGCCTTCCGTGTTTTGTAATCTTTAGTCGGTGTCATTTATGGTCTATGCTAGGCCTTGGAGATCAGCATGTGGCTCAATCAGGGGGGTTGACAAGAGTTTTAGGTATGAAGAAGCAAGCATGAAAATGTTTTTAGCTTGTCTCACTCTCATAAGCTTTCTGGGGACTCCGGGCTGCTGGAATTGGATTGCAGGGCAGAATAGTGCATATTCACATAATACTTTGTATAGGAACTGCAATTTCTATCATTTTCTGGCCCTCACTGTGAGACTTGGGGGGGACACTTCAGAGAATGACCCTCCTTTTCACGTCAACAGTATCTCACTTCTATCACTGAAACTCTAAGTCACTGTCTGGAATTGTCCTACTGTCCCACCCCAGGGGAAAAGACAAACCTCTCTCAAAAATCTATACTTTGTTATTTCAAATTTCAGTTGAGTAGAATATTCACAGAAACCTTTCCTTTCTATTGAAACTTCAAGATGACTGTAATAAGAAAGCAAAACCTAAACCTTGAAATCACATGAGAAACCTTTTACCACGGGAGTGCACAGCATAAACATAAGCATCTGATGTAGATCTTTCGCAAACAACTTGCCACCTTGTCAAAGGGAGATGAATGAAATCTCACAAAGACTCTAAACCCCTCATGCATTTTCATAGTTGCAGCTGTAGCTTTCAAGGGTTCCATTTCAAAAGGGAAACAAGTCAGAACTGCTTACATACAAAAAAAAGATGCAATGATCCTACGGCCTAGGAGAAGTTCTGCGTTTGAGCAACGCTATTGTATTGCAATCCAGTACCAGGAAATTCTTTTCATTCACTAGATTCTAATGTAAATAGCTGCATTTCTTATCTGGGAAAGAAACGGCATTTCTAGTCCAAATAAAAGGTTATGCTGTTACTGAATAATATCAGGAGGGTTTGAGGAGAAAGATAAACATTTGCTTTTACAGGTCAGAAGCCACAACTGGTAGGAACTGGTAGCTATAAGCTATCAGACTGGAACTGGAGATGGAGTAAATTAATATCTCTCCAAATCTAGGGAAGTTCAATAAAGTCATGTTAATCTGTTTATGTGGTTTAGGTGTATTTCAGATGCCTATGCTATAAAAGGAGGTATCAAATTTATACACCACTAACAAAATGTAACTCACTGGGATTCTCTCTTTTATGGCACCTTGTGTTACAGCAAGCAAACTGCAGAAGACTGATCAAGCAATTTGACAGATGAATTCAGTAACATTTCAAAATGTTGGCCAAACCTCATGATAGTGGCTAGAGGAAGCCGAAAGGCATTTGCCTAGTTAACAGATAGTTAGAAGCTTTGTGTAGGAAAATGGTAAAAATCTGGGAGTCTCAGGGAGATCTTATCTTAGCTTTTGTCCTGAAGACAAGGAGGCACCACAGCTGCAGCTGGTGTGGGTACTAGTCACACACACACACACACACCCCTGAGAGGGCAGAAGTTTACTGGCGAGGAAGACTTCAGGCCTTCGCCAGGAAGACTACCAGCCTTCATCCAACGACCCCCAGAGGGGACCCAGCGACCACCGCAGCGTCATACAGCGCATGTGCGGGGAGGCGCGATGAAATGTAAACTATCTGCTGAATATTCTGATGAGTTCATGGAAGTATAATGAATATGCATGTTATATAACTATAAAAGTGAATAAGTTTGAGTCCCTGGGGTGCATATTTGGAGGAATGATCCCCTATGCACACGGCGCCGTAATAAAGAATAGCGACTTAATAGCCCCATTGACTATTGAGTGAAATTTCTTCGAATCACTCATGTTGAAAGATTAGAAAAGAAACCTGAGCATGCCACTAGTTCTTCAAGAACTGAAACAGAGAGAGTTATAATGCCATTTGTTTAGTTTGGTTTTGGTTTGCCTTTTTTAAAGCCTGTTTTCAATAGCTGATGGACTCAAGACTGGCCATTGTAGTTCCACTTTGCCTCCCATAATGTGTCAAAACTGATTCAAAAAAGAAGTGCTGACTCATGAAAACTACAGATTGATTTGCATCATAGCAATCCAAACCCAGCTGGAGAGACCAGTTTGCAGGACACAACACAACTATACTGCAGTTCTTTCAGAACTTACCCAAGTACAATCAAAATCAATCTGTTTCTGTTCTCAGATTAAACTTGAAGCTCTTAATTTTCAAGCACTGGAACAAGAAATCCTGGACAAAACAATACCAAAACATATCACATGGAAAGCAGACAAAAAAAAAAAAATGCTGTAATGTTTTCCTTTAAAAACAATGTTGGTAAAAAATTTTAACGCAGTACTGACAAAAAAAAGATGATATATACCAAGTATCTTATAATGTGCTTTAATGATTGCAGCTACCTTCTTTCAAAACATTTTGAGGCTCCACGTAATCTCAATCATTTACTTTTACGACTGAGTAATTTCGCAGAGCAACCATTTCAATCTACCTTCAAGTTATGAAAAGTATCTACTTGGCAACTGTCCAATTGTAAAGTGTCGACGCACTGCTGGCAGTAGGTACATTTGCTGACTTTTTATTTTGTAAGTCTGGTATGTATAAACTTCTTTAAGAAGCAAGGGCTCTGCTTACAACTTCTTGCTTTTTCTGGAACTTCAGAAAAAGACGACTGGATATTACAATATTGTTGTGATAATTTTCCATATACGGGCAGATGACATGTAACAAAACGAGGCTAATTGATGCCTTATTCTGATCTTGTGTTCAAGTGCAGTATTTTGTGCTTTGACATAAACAATTCTTGTTTTGCCTTCATACAGCAGCTTCTATTATTAAAATCAGTTGCAATAAGTTGTGGTTCAGAAAAAAAGGTAATTATTGCAAGCCAAACTGTATGCAACTGTACAGATGGGCAATTTATAGTAAGAAAAATGAATTATTTATTTAGGTAGGTGGGATATTCAGAATTTTAAGGAGTTATTGTTTATTAGGATTGGTGTTAGGACAGATCTTTTTTGTTATCTGACGTAAGAGTTATTTTCCTTTCTCATTCATGACGTTATCATTTGAAAATAGATTATTGACTAGGTTTTATTCTTGGCAGATAGTACATATCTTCCCATAGTAGCCTTGAAACTTCTCAACACATGGGCTTCACTCTTGTAATTTAATTGAAATTTGCTTCTTTATGGGCCGGCCTTTTTCACTTTTGTGCGGTGTTAGCAGAGTTGAGATTTTGTAACTGCTTGAACCAGACTGGCTATATGAAAAGCAATTTCAGGCCATTAGATAAGATAATGATCTCACTAAAGGGACTACGAGCAAGCTAGGCCTTTCAGTTTTGCAGCTTTAAAAATGCAAGATCATCCACTTGTGGTTGTTTTGAATAAGGTTTAATTTACAAGTACAGTATTTGAGTTCCAGGTATGTTCATCTAATGTGCATCAGCCGTTAGCCTTTAACTAAAGTTTATCACAGCCATGCGTCCAGCACAACTGTATTAGTGATCATGAAATAACTGAAGTCAGAGAACAGATCTGAGAAGGAATTAAACAAAAAAAATGTGTGATTTAGCGAGGTCATCTCTAATTTCTCCACAGTTAAGAAACAAACTAACAAAACCCAGGTATGTTTCACATCTTTAACGATTCCTGTGAAGCTATAAAGCTTCCAAGTTTTGTTAGTTGGCTTCCTTCACTCTCATGTCAGGGTGGTGTTTTTCCAGTACAATATAAAGGTGATATCACAACACTGCAGAATATCAAATGCTAAAGACTTTTATCATGATGTCACTGAAACTCCAAGGTAGACGTATTATTGTTACAGAGGATACGTGATGTTTTATGGAGTGTCAGCATTTAGCCCTCCATGAAAAGAAAAGCTTCCGGGAAGATATTCCTTAGGTATTCTGTGTTCTTACAAGCCTGAGATAAGCAACCACATTACAATAATCTCATTAAATATAGAATAAGACTAAACACCAGGCACATTTCCCCATTAGCATATTATTCTCTTTTCTTCCAAAGCCAGCTGGTAACCTTTCATTGCCTGACATCTACTACAGGGATAAACTGGAGAGAGTTGCTCTCTAATTGACTCTGAATCCTGAGCTCTGTGTATTCTGCATGTTCTTTCAATAGGTAGGGATCAGAGGAGAAGACATTTTCCTGATATCACAAGCTGCTTTATGAAAGTAACTGTAAGAGGTCTGATTTTAATCTGTACTGGAACTGGTCATATCATAAATGTAAATTAAAATAATTTCCGCACTTTTTTCATTCTCATATCCATAACCTTTTTTTTCAGCCTGAGAAATACCCATTGTGGATGTTATGGCAGATCTTTTGTGTGTTAGATGTTCTTTTTTAAGAACTTCACTTGACTGGAACTGCAGAGTGAATTTCTAGTTCATGCAGGACTTGTCCGGAATTAAATGTGTAACATACCGTAAAATTGTTTTCATGTATGTATATGGATGGGTGTGTGTATGCATACATTTAAAAGTCCTACAGTTTCCTGAGCTAAAAAGTATTTCAGGGCACTAGGTCTCAAAGCTTACATAATTTATTTTTTTTTCAAACGTTTGCAAAGCACGCAGTAAGTGGAAAGAACCTAAAATCAGGAAGTAACTGATGTGGAAATAATTTAGAAAATATATTGCTTCCATGACTAAAATTGATTATTTTTGTCCTTTTTGTCTATTCTTTGTTCGATCATTAGAATACCGGGACAATTCCTCTTACATATGAAATATCCTTCCGCATAACAGAAATGATAGAGCAACTGTTATTGCTTGGTACCTCATAGAATCAAAGACTATTAGAATGATTTGAGTTGGAAGGGACCATAAAGATTGTCTCATTCCAAGCCCCTTTGCCATGGACAGGGACACCTTCCACTACCAGGTCAGGTTCCTCAAAGTCACATCCAACACGGCCTTGAAGGCTTCCAGAGACAGGGCATCCGCAGACTATCTGGGCAACTTTTTCCAGCACCTCACTGTCATCACAGTAATGTTATTTCTTACACCTAATCTAAATCAATCCTCTTTCAATCTAAAGCCATTAACCCTTGTCCTATCACTCCACGTCCTTGTAAAAAAACTTTTCTTTTTTTTACCTAAAAAAGTGGTGTCAGTATAAATTTTCTAAAGCTTTTTGAAACTGCTGTCAACATTCTAGTTAATTATTTTTTGTTTTTCCAAAACCAAAAGGTCCTTTTTAGACCTTTTTTCCTTGTAAAGTAGAGGCTTCCATGTTTATTTATACTTTTTGTTTTAGAATTACTTCTTAATTAAAAGTTATCAAATCATCACCAAATATTTTTTTTCCTCTAAAAGCCCTGTCTTTTACTAAACGACTTCTTTTTTTTTCCTTTTTTTTTTTTTTTAACTAAAACAGTGTGAATGATTTTGGAGGAAGGAATTAAGTGAATTTATGGGGTGAAAATATATATCCATTGCAAGACAATTGAAATGAAGTCTAGTATTCCTAGTTACTTCTGAAAATGAAATTTTTACCCTTAGATTAGTTTCACTAGTATCTAGTTTGTCAGGCAGCTTTGGTAAATAAATAGAGATTTTTTTTTCAGGGGAGGCTGCCAGATTAAAGTGAATAAATATAAACTTTTCTGTAGATTAAAAAAAAGGTTATTAAGATGATAAAATTATCACTACTTCTCAAATTAATTTAGGGGGGAAAGCCTAGAATTAAAAGTTCTAAGTCATGTACAGGAATTAATACCCAGCATCACTAAATATTTAGAAATTATGCGATTTCTGTACAGTGAAAAAGTCAGGTAGAAGTCTATAGCGTTGCTCTTCTGCAGGCTTTTGAATACAAGTGTGGTGCAGTTTTTATAATATATTTTTAATGAGCAATTTGACGATTAGAAGACTTTATTTGTCTGTTCAGCTTCTGATGTCTCCATGACTCCTTGTTACTAGTTGAAAGCATAATGACAGTGTAATCTATGTAGACTTGTCTATATGGAGAAAAATCAGGAGACGCATCCACATATTTCTTCTTTCTGTTTCCCATTTAATCTTTTGATATTATGTATTACTCATGTTATCAATTCCTTGGGATGCAGGTTGTATTTTGGTTTGTCTTTGTACAGTCTTAGCACAACAGGCTACCCGTCTAAGGCTCCTAGACACAATAGTCATAGTAAATAACATTTGCCATTGTATGCTGTCCCTTTGAAAGATACGAAAATTCATACATAACAATACTATTTTCTTTGTTTCTTTCCAATAACAGTTCAATAACACCATGAGGCTATAGTAAAATGTATATGCCTGGTAAACAGCCTAAATTTACAATAATGTTATTCATAACAAAGAAAATTGTCAAGAGCTTTTATGTTAGTGATATTTAAAAAGTATTGTTCAGAAATAGTAATGTAGAATGAGATGCCTGTATGGGTTACAAATGCAATTGTAAGTAAATCTTTTGTATCATTCATAGATATAGATATTTGATGAACGAGTACTTGTCATTAAAACTCAAACTTCAGACTTTCTCTGAAGAGGTATTTCTCGAAAGAGGTTGGTTTTGGTTTTGGGTTGGGGTTTTTTTGCTGATTGAGTAGTAAACCGAATGTCATCATAGGATATTTTTACACCTGCTGCTACAATCCTGTAACAAACCCCTGTTGATAAATCCATTCTAATCCTAGCCCAGGGTCTTGTGACGCAGCTAGTACTTGCCTAACTAATACTAGCAGAAAGATGGATTGTGCACACCTTGCAAGTGGATTTAATCTTCAAGAAAGTAACAGCTCAGTTTTTACTTGGCAAGGATCTTGCTACTTGGTCCAAAAGTTAGTGCTCCATGTTTGAGGTACAAACCAAGAGTTTCATTGAAGCTGCATGCTATGTTGTATACAGGAGATGTTTAACAACTTGGATCTTTCTAGGAGTAAGAAACTACATAGCTTTTGGTGGTTACCATGTTCTGCCTGAGTTCTCTGCCACACAGTCCTGATGTAGAGGCTACATCACATCTACATTTGCAGAATGATTTTCCTATGAATTTCTAGCATCTGCTCATATATTGACATATTTTTCATTGATACATAAAACCATCACAATACACAAGCCCGTTATTTCTACTGAGAAGTAGAAATATCCAGACATGCTACCTTTACAGTTTCTCTTCTACAATTTTTTCCTCCAAGAAAAGTATATATGAGCCAGGTAGAACATATAGCCTTTTGCTGAACATCTGCTGTCAGCTCAAGAGCACACTCACAGGATCACGGCAGCCCTCTTACTGCAGCAACTGTACTTAAGTCACCAGGGTCATTGGTTCCCACTGGGAAATCTTCCTGTGTCCCTCGGTGAATTGTCACGCTAGAGATTCTTGAAGGAGCTGTAGTACCTACATAGGAGGTTGCAGCACTATGTGAAGCCTGCAATTCAGTCCCAAGAGCAGTACAGCTACTGGCAGCAAGACACAATGTCTGGCATGTTCCTTCCACAGGTTTGTTCCATGTATCTACTATATCATAGCTAAAATAACTCCTGTTTCTCTTCTTTTGCTCTTATTTCCACGCTCCCGCTTCTCATACCCAAACCTCCCTCTTTCATCATATCAAAAACTTTGAGTGGATTCTTCTATCTACATGACTTCAAACTATATAACTACATCTGAACTCTTCAGCCAGTCTGTGCAGCTGAGGAGGAAAGCAGACAGTTCTAGAGAAAAAAATTGTTCTACCCAAAGGCTGATGTCTAGAATGGGTCAGATGAGCCATGCTTACAAGAGCTTTTCTCTCTAATGATTATAAGCGCATTTGGACAGTATGTTTAAGCAGAGATGTCTCCATTGAAGATAAACCTGAATTTCCGCAAAATCAATTTCACTATATAACCGTAATTTCCTTACTTAACTATGAAATACGAGTATTTCCTAACTTCTTACTTTTTCTATTTCCCCGTCCCCACAACACTACTCAAATAGTAACATGTTCATGCTCTCACTTTATGAAGAATTGTTTTCATAAAAGCCTTTAAAAGTCCTCTTTGAGGAGGAGCTATGTGATACTATAATTAAAGACACAGTCCCTTTTCACCCTGAACATAGATAGGTCTTATGTTTAGTAGTAATTATTGGTCAACTGTAGGAAAAATAAACCTGAAAGGCTGAAAATTGATATCTTTGGTAAAATATTTGTACTTGAGTGTAAGACCAGACCTCAGCTTGATTTGAATAAAGATTAAATTTCTTGTATTTGGTGTCTACTGCTTGTACATAAAGTATTTGTGTTGCAGAAGAAGTATGTTTTATTCAGTAACATGCTTAGGCACTAATTCATAGCAAGACTTCACTCATTAAATACTAACATGTTCTATTTATTATACATTGTGTTTTCTGCTCTTAATGCGGCTGTATTTATATTTCTGCCTATTTGTAAATGTTCTCATTTGTGTAATGGTTGCACATATTTTTTACTTTCCAAAATAAAACATCAGTGGAAATTAACATGGTTTGCATAAACTGGAAGAAAATTTTGGTTTTAACAACATTAATTATAAATAAGACCCTTTGAATGAGTTCTTAACTGTTTAGTGGTACTACCTGGTATGATGATCTACCACAGTAGTGTTAATGATGAATTTTCAGTCTTTGGTGGTGGAAGAATTAAGTCATGAGTCAGTGGATGAATCAGCTGCCAAAATATCAGTTTGACAGCCTTTCAAAACATTAAAAGAATTTGTTGCTTCTCTAAGAAAAAGGAAACCATAGCACTTTCCTGATCTTTGCTTCCAACTATTTTGTTTTGCATATATATTCAGTCACTGAAATCTTACGCATTACTGTCACGGAGGCACCAACAAAACAAACAGCAGCCACTATCCAAAAACGGGGTCTACTGCAACCAGGGTTGCCAGCACTCCTTTTGACTAAATACAAGTTTGGATGTCTGATGGGAATTTACTACACAACGAATTCCTAACTTTAAGGAATGACAAGGCACAACGGGCAAACCCTCGCTCATAAAAGAGGAAACCTCCCACACCAGAGTGCCCGAGATGTGACTCACCCAAAGGGGTGGGCGAGGCTCACTCAATCCACAGAGACTCCCTCAATCCGTGGAAATATCCTTACACGCCGTGTCCAAGGGGTCCCATTGCCAGGGCTGTTGCTCTGCAAAGAACCAACTCCTCTGGCTCTCCGGCAAGGGCTCCATTTATACCCTCATCGAAGGTGCACTGTGGTCATTGTCACTGACTGAGGGACAGGCCCGGACAAAATACGGCAGAGCCCAAACCCCGAGCTTGTTTACAAAGGGCTCCAGGCCCTGAGGCGCCAGTTAAGCACCGCGAGGTGCGGCTCAATGGCCGAGGCCTCACACGGCTCCTGCCGAGGCGCCAAACTGCTCAGCACAGCCCGTGTCCTCTGTTTTGCCAGCGGGGGAGGCTGCACTTGCCACGATTACTTAAGTGAAAAGCAGTAGAGCAGCCCCTAGGTTGAATAAACAGAAAATATTAATTGTAGTGCTGGGGGAATATAGTTAGTCATCTGTACAGCAGTACTGGAAAACATTTCTCACTTTGTATATTCTATACAAGCAGATGACTCAGAGGTAGGATTTTTTTTTTTTAAAGAATGAGGGTATTGTAGAAAGCTAGTCTGAATTTATGGCATTTTGAAGTCTCAGGTTGTGGATATTCTTGAAAAATGTCAACTCCGTTTCAAAATAGATCACAAATTCTTAGGCCTACATTCTAAAGTGGTAAGTCTGTAGGTAAAGTAGATATCAACAAATTATCAAGATTTCTAATTAGCTTCCTCCTGTCTCCATAGGGCACCCGCAGCTCTATATGCCAGCATAAACATCACATAAAGGCTGATAAAAGCTTGACAGGTAGCCAACTGTTCATGCTCATAACATTTTAGTAAAAATTTGGGGTTTTTTTTTGTTGTTTCAGATGGCTTATGTTTGTAAAAAAATCATTGGCATTGCAGAAGAAATTTATATTCTGTGGTGGAATCTACATCTCACCTGACATCCTGAGCATCTGGTTCTTCAGGTTTTTCATAATCCTAAATTCTGAGACTTAATAGTGTATTAATGGTACAGGGAGGTTAGCTTCTAGGAAAGACTAGCTTAATGATATATCTTTTCATCCTCCATGTTTTTTCTTACAACACAAGAGTCCTAACTGAAAAGCTGGTATTATACAGACAGTGATCAAATAAAACTATTAATAATAAAGAATATATCTGTTGCTTCCAGCTAGTTTATCTTTTTAGAGATTGAGTCTGTTGAAGGAAATTTAGCTTTCTAAAATATAATTATAAAAGTGCATGCCAATCTTACCTTTTGATGAGGCATGGAAAGACGGACTACAATAAAAAAAAAGGGGTTTTTTTCCTCGTGGAATACTTCTGCTTTATTTTTCACTGTAATAATTTTATTAAGCTGAAACAGTACCTCAGCTATGACGTATCCTCGTTACAATTTAATTTCTTGGACTGCAAGTCTTTCTTCACTGCTTTTAATGCAAAACTTGCAGCTTTACTAGAGCTTGAGCTTAGCAGAATGTCAAGGTGAAGCCATCCTTTAGAATTTTTCAGCTATCCATACTTTATCTTGCTCTGACTGGTTTTTTATTTAGCAAAGTCTTCTAAGAGCCAATATAAAGATGGTAAAAGTAACTACATCTGAATCACAGTTAAGACAGAAACTTATTGTGAAATAAGCAGTAAAATACATTAAAGCCTAATTAATTTATACTGTCAGAGTCATCATTTATTATCAAGTGCACGTGCAAACAACAAGCAAGCTGAAGACTCAACAAAAATGGTAAATACTTGCACAAGTAAGTACCTTTATAGTGTGAGATCTCATAACAACATACCCTGTGAAGCAGAGATAATACAGATTTTAGGTACTTTTCTGCTTATTGGTAATGCACATGCTGCCACAGACTATCTAACCATGGAAAAGTGTTAAGTGTGCAAATCATATCAGTCTATTCCTTTCTCTCTCTCAGGTTCTCTGATACCTCTGAATTGATGCGCTGCTTGTTAGTTTGCTTGCTTGTCCTACTTTTTACCTCATTTTCTTCCTCTACTCTTTTTTTTCTATTCTAGGAAACTTAGGACAAATGTCTAGTTTCACACAGCCTCCTGCTGAGAAAGATCTGAACGTTTTTGTTAAATTTTTGTTTGTCATTTATACTGAACATCCTGTGTTTATTTGTTATTGGCAGGAAACTGCAGATGTGATAAGAGGATGTTGATTTAAAGGCATGAGAGTGTGTGAGTAAAAATCTCAATTATTTTTTTGCCATTTCCAAGGATAACCGAATTTGAAGTATGTGTTAGTATTCCATCAGAATTCAGTTCCATAGCACCCAGGCATGATGATGAATATATCATAAAATAATTTTAAAGCAACCCCTCTTCTTAATATTCTCCCTCCTCTGGCAGGAGAATGAAAGTTGCTACATTATATCTGAGAAGATTACCAAAGTTCAGAGCATCTATCTAATTCACAAGAGTATCCATCATTCTAAGGAGAATACATGGACTAAAGGTTTTGGTTCTTCCATAGCAAGAAAGAATTTTTCCATCTGTTACTGCATGGTTATCCCGGAGCTGAGCAACTGAAATAGGATTGCAAGGATATGCTCACGGGACAGTGAAGAAAAAATAGATTAAGGTGTCCTTACTGCAATATATGACTAGTATTTAGCTTGAAATTCTTCTCAGTGATGAAAGAGTCAAGTCAAAGATTTCTGAAAAGCATTATTTCTATTTACTCAGTTAATATTTTGAACTATGTTCTGCCCTCTAGTTTTTGCAGTTTATGGATTGGTTGAAGCAGATATGAATATCAAATAGGAAAACATAAGTATGTATTCACAGTTATTATCTCACATAATGATTTTAACACTACTAAATATCCCATTCATCACATGAATTAGGAGTTTATGTAGAATAAAAAGAATATTATGAAAACTGCTGTGTTTGTCCAAGGCTCATTTTTCAAACACACGGTTTAGCTCACAGAAAGGATTGTCAAAAACACTTTAAATGAAGGTTGCATATCTAAATAATCAATATAAGATTAACAGAAATTGCTTCTATTCCCTATAAATTATTGACTTTTATTTATTTTAAAATATTTAAAACACAGCTATCCAGAAATCTAGGCACATGCAAAGGTCATTTTACTCACAAAATTTATATACAGGGTATCTTGCACCATTACCTGCATCACCCTGAACAGAATCTTTTCTGATCTCTTATCACCAGACTCAGTACCTTGTTCCATTTCCTCCATTACCATTTCCTTTCATTAGCACTTCATCCCGTGGGAAGAAGTGAGAAATTTGAATAGAAGGACACTAAAATATGAACCTAGGAGAGCAAGTTTGAGGTGAGGAATGGAAAATGGCTTGCTTTTATTTCTACATTACTGCTAAACTTCCAAGACTCTGGTCTGGCCTGGAACTCAGGGCAGCTGGGATTTATTTCTTCCTCCATCAATAAAAACACTCTTTGACCTTGGGCAAGTTGTTCTTTGGGTACGTGCCTTTGTTTCCTCTTCTACTCTGTGTGTGTTGCCCTCCTTTAGAGACCTTATATTATCTTAGAGATGTACAGTGAGAAAAAAATGAATAATGAAATGTCTGTGGAATGATAAATTTCTGACTTGTCTGACCTAGAACTAATAAACAAGAAGAGACTTCAAAAATCAAACAAAACTCACAGCAGTTTTGATCCATTCAGAAGGACATTGGATTGGGGGAATGTTTTAGGCACTAGAGGAATACAAGCAAGCTTATTTTGTTTTTGTCCAGTTAAAAGCTTTCTTTCCTGCTTTCTTTTGGACATGCACAGAAAAATTTGTACATGAACCCAGGATACAAAAATAGCTAGTTTCTGCCTTTGATTGAGGGAGAAAGACACAAGCCAGATTTATTGGTTGTCTAGAGACCTTATGTTCAGTTTTCTCTTGTCACATTCGCACCAATTAAATGTGAGAGTTTATATGTTGTACTATCTGTAAAGATGACAGCCAGATTCCTGTCTGGCTCATTTAATTGTCTCCGTGGGAGAAGTCTCCCCACCCTTGTATAGCAAACAGTATTTCATATACCTACTGTAAAATTATGCTTGCATGAATATCTTCAAATAAGACAAAAAAGGTTCAGAGAAAAGTGATAGGTAAGAAAAGATCATATTCTTTTCTTTCAAGTTAAAAGAAGTTTTTTAAATGAAATTTAAAAACATGTTATTAAGTTGAAGGTGAAACGTCACATATAATACCTGCTGTTCCTATAAAGACATATATCAGAAGCAAGTGTTGAGGCCAGGTGCTGCTGCTAGCATGCACAATCAACTTACTGTTGCTATCTGGAATGCACAATCAGAAACTGAAGGTCCAGTGAAGTCATTATGGTCCAAAACAAAGGGTAAAATAACAGGCAGAATCTTCCAGGTGATGTAGCTCATCCCCTCTCCCCCTTTTATTTTTCCCCAGTCTCATCGCAAGGCTTGACTCTTCAGTTGCACCTTCTTTAAATATTTATTTTATTCAGTTCCAGGGTGTTAGTCAACTACAACACAAAGCTCAGACAAGACAGATATTTAACACATTTACATATACATGAAAGCCTACAGTGGCTTTTCCATCTTTTTAAACAGGATTCAGCCATTACTATGAAAAGCAGATGATGATTTTTAAGCGTGGACATTGTTAAGTAATTTGCCAGATTTTTTTTGACCAGCAAAAGTGATGAAGCTCAAGATCTACTTTTTCTTGTAAAAGTGGATTCAGAGTAATCAAGGGAACCTGAGAACTAGAATGCTCTCTAGAAATTAGAGAGTAAATATAAAAATATTTGGCAAATTATATAAAATGTGATCTTCACATGAAATATTTCACTCTTTTAAACATAAGAAAAAATCTTTTAATTATAAAGTACCCATGATTAAACTCAACGTTGAACTTCAAGTATTGTGGATTTTATTTTTTTTTCTAAATCATTCCATCGTTGTTGATGATTTTCTCCTTCATAATTGTAAATTCAGTCCTTTGTTATTTTGTGACTCCTACTGTGAACAAAACTGACCTAACAGGCTGTTACTTGGTTACAAGCTGCTATAAAATGAAAAGATTGAGATTTATTAATATTCCAAATAGAGATTTTTAAACAACGCTGATAGTAATGTCCTAATGGTGTCATTGAAATGAGGCTGTATTTGCAATATAATTGGAGTCATACACAGCAGCGGTTGAAAGTGATGCATTTTCACTAGGATGTGTGTTTTATGAGATACATTACAACGTCTTTACATACATTAGCTGGTACTACGTTCAATTACTGTTTCCACTGGCTTCATAAGTAGTGTTGAAAATAGGTAAAGGTCTCACAATCTATTTCAAAATGAAATGTCACTGTTTCGGTATTGTCCTGTTAATAAGAAAATGTCTGCATTTCATCTTCTTTTATTGTTGTTTTTTTTAATGGAAGATCAATGATCAATCACAGCTTCTGTGTTTATTTTTTTTTTCAGCATTAACTAGCAAAGTTTTATTGCAAGTCATTCTTTTTAGCACTTCTTCTAAATTAAAACTTTCCCCAATACTTCCAACTATATGTCTGATATAGAGAGTGAAGACTACTTTCACCTTCCAAATCCTTTCTGCTTTACTGAAGCGGAGGAGGAGGACATCATTTCCAACTGCTAAGAATCTTCTTTTTGCCAGTTGGAGCCATTGAGATCTGCTTGAAGTTAAAATAGATCTGTTCATTTTCTGCGTACCACTCAGTACAGTTCAGTGAACTGTCACATTGAAGAACAAGTGGAGAGTTCCTGGAGCAATGCATTACATTTGCATCTTAGATTACTTTGAACATAATCATTTTAGTTCATCCTTTGAAGAAATTTTCCACCAAATCAGCAGTACTCCAGTAGGCAACTTATACCTTCCTGGCACTTGCTGTTTGTGTTGATGAAGCAGGTTTTCATTCAGATCATGAACCATTTCAGGAGGTAGGCTTTACCTCACACTTTTATCCTAGTTTTTATTAGCAGCTGTGAGATAGCATAATGACACAATAAATATTATTTATAACTGGAGGCTTCCCATTACCAGTAATTTCTCCCACATATGGGTGGGATGAATTAGGAAAAGACAATATTCAATTCCTTAGCTTTTCAGTGGCTTCCTTAGGTTATTTGCTTTCATTCCTGCGTTCTCTGAAGAACAATGATTCCAAGTTAGGCTTCTGTGATTTCACTGATGGAAAATAATTTAAAGAGCAGTGCCTGCAACAAAACAGTGTGGGTTTTTAATGGATATTAACTAACTAGCAACATATGTTTATTTGAAAAAACAAAAAGATGCTAAGTGACCTACATACCCCCTGTAATGACTTTGCCTTGGGTTGTGGGATTTTTTTATTTTTTTTTCTGCACTAGAAATACACAGGACTCTACCAGCATGACAAGATATATTGCAATAAAAATCTGTTAGTGAGTGTGCTGTGATAGTCAATGACGCATTTCTGATTTACTCCCTTACTGCAGTGAACAGTCATTTCCTTATTGAAACTGGTGACTACAGATGTACACAACTCCTTAATAAACCAGAAAATTCAAAAATTGTTGGAGTCCCTAAAATACCAAAATAATCTAATGGGTCATAGTTTCAGGGATACTTGATACTGTCCAATATTGGTAAATAATAGAAAGAAGGGAGCAGAAAATAGTGGGCAATATCAGAAAGTCTGAAGCTTAGACTTTATTGGTAAACGATGTACTGTAGGAGATTGCACTATTCTTTAAACCCTTTCACAACCCACAATTTGACTGACTTGGAGAGTATTAATGAACAGAATTAGGTGGTCTGTGCCACTGCGACAGCTGCATGCCAGTCTCTTCCTGACACTGCCTCCTGGCATCACGACAGTTATCTCTAAATATCATAAGCCTCCATCATCCCGATCTTTAGAAATAAGATGAAAGAGAACAAAAGGATCGTGATACCTACACCTACCTTGGTTACATCCTCAATGTTATCCTTGGCATTGTGGTTGGAATTACTATTTTGTTTTCTTTCTTTTTATTTTATTGTTATTTTTCTATTTTACGTGTATTCTAATGTCTTTTTTTTCCCTTCTCCATTCACTTGTTCCTTTCCTCTCTCTATTTCCTGCATTCTGTTTGAAAACAGTCTGACTTTGCCAGCCAAGACAGATTTTTTGCAGTACTGTTGTGAGCCTGTGACCAAAAACGAAACTGAAAGAAATGTCTTAAATGCTATGACATTGACACGTTTGCTAGATCTTGGAGTAACTGATAAAACCACATCCTGTTAGTGTTGTTCATTGTTGTGTTGGGTTTTTTTCTAGCGGTAGCTATGTACATAAGAATCAAGAACCAAAGCTAAAGATGTATCTCTTTTTTTTTATTTATTTTTATTTTCCTACACCATTTTTCTCTTTTGTCCTTGGTTTATTTCTTTGTTTTCAGAAAACAGGATTGAATTCCAACAAGAATAACAGTTCAAGTCCTTCTCAATAAATGTCTCTTTCTTTCCATGCAAGTATAGTAATTACTGACATTAACATCATCTATAAGCCTGTCAAACAGGGTAAGGACTTTTTAATAAAGATATAACTGTGAATGGAAAAAGGAATGGAGTGAAATTTCTGCTTAATTCTTTACATTTCGGTGTAAATGGCTTTAATAATTTTTTGTTATATTCCTTAAAAGTGGTTTAAAAATTCTTGTGCTCATTGTTTTCTATGGGGTGAATCAGGCTGAGATCTCTCTATAAAAAACAGCAGAGCTAACTGCTTAGTATTGCACAGTGACATTACCATGGTAAGAACCTTGTCTTTCTTAGGCTACTTATTCCATGAGATTTCATATGTTTCAGTTCCAATTTGGAGAACAAATTTTTCTCAGTTGTTTTGACTTTTAGTTTTTTGAGTTTCAGTTTGTGATGTGAAATTCGGGTGAACAATCAAGAACTGAAATGGAAGAGAGGGCTCCTTTGACCATCTCTGAATTAAATACACTGTATTTCATTTTTCTGTATGAATGTTTTACCAGAAGTGTGAAAAGAACCTGAAATTACATTAAATCAATCTTGCATATAACTTTAAAACTAGCTGTATAGAAGTTCATCACAAGTCCCCAAATGAAACAATAATAGACGAAAACTAGAAGGCTGGGCTTCCATTCAGAATCCATATTAATGTCTGGAAGCATTCAGAGTCAGGATTTCATTCAGTCTGCTAGGAAAGACAAGATCAAGACTTCAGTGCATCTGATGAATGTGCTTTATAAACATATATTATTATGATGTGCACACCAATGTAAAAATGAAACAACAAAAAACACAAATAAAAATAATATTCTGTGTCAGAAATGATTCTCAGTAGAGATTCCTTTTCCCCAGGTATATATCAAGTAATGATTTGCATAACAAAGTATGTTTCCAAATATTTTTTTAGACATTCAACTGAAGCGGACACTGAAAAATAATTTGAAATAATATCTAAATTGTTATATTAGGATATGTGGGAGATGATGGAATAGATTTTGAAATATGATATAGAATTGTTATTGAAATTCAAAGGAGGCTGAAGAAAATCTAAAGCTGACAAGTAGAAAGGCTTTTTCTGCACAGGTTTTCTGGCACAAATTTTAGCATCCTGGAGGATATTAAAATTGATTTTTTTTTCAAGCATCAAGCGGAGTTAGAACAGAAAGATGTGTTAGCTGTGATTCCTTACTTATGTCTTTTGGGCACTGTCACAAGAGATACTGCTGTCACTAGGGAAGTTTATCAGCTACAATGACTTTTTATTAAGCAACTGGATAAGCTACTTTCAGCTCCTACCTGGGCATTGTATTTGAGCACACTGGCTGCCATGGACCAAAACTTTCTCAGGGGATTTTTCTAATGCTTTACCTATACGATGGTCACTTCTTGTACCTGCGGCCTGGCCCTGTCGATTCTCTTAGTATGAATCCATCTAGACTGACAACAGAACCAAGTGGCTTATAAAATGACCAAACAAGAAACAAACATAACTGTCGTATGTATTCAAACTGCGGATAACTAATTATTTGGATCAGGTATTGAAAAATAAAATTTACATTTATTAACAAAAGTTAAAAAGACAATTAAAGATGTTGACATTGTAAGCAGCAAAACATGAGTGCTGAGGTCAGAAGCAACCATCTGACAATCTGTGAGTGCACAAGACTGTGCAGTCACTGAACAAGGCTCCTCTTCTGAAGGAGATCTTGATAGAAAAGCCTGCCTCAGATAAGGATGTTGGCACAGATAACAGCTAACGCAGATTTATTACTTATTCCCTATTTTGTCTTTGACTGTAAAAATGCCACTAGGATTATGCAGAGAATTTAACCTAGATGAATGAATTTGTTCTGTCCTGCATACATCTTTCTGTTAGTAGTCCCATGATATTGCCAGTTAATTCTCTACAATATTTAACTTATTTCAAAGGAGATGGGCGAACATTTACCATATATGGCATTTCCTCAGCTATATGGCAATTTTTATTCTGGAGTTAAGTGAACAGAGCAATGTGTATCAAAAAGCAAAAACTACGTATTTTAAAAATAATTGCCGTAATCCCTACATAAAATGATGAAGTAATCACATGAATAAAAAAAATAAATTAATTTCTCAGAAGCTTAGAATAGGAAACAAAAAATAAGCATCTGGGATATAAAATGACACGGGAGTCATGTAAATTATTAGCCTGGATTTAATAGCTAATAATAGGACTCAAAGTAGGACTTTGTAAATTTTTTAATAGGGTTTTCATGCCTAGTTTAATTTCTTTTTATAACAGAAACTGAATAAGTTCCATGTATTTTTGGCAATGTTATTTTATAATTTTCTTCCATAAAAGGATTATTTTTATAATATATATGCTTTAGTTCCCCATGTAATCCTCACACTCTTCCTAATTCTCAAATAAAGGTTCTAATCTGTTGTTCCGGGGACAATTATTGTGCTGGTAGTAGAAATTTTTTTTGTGACAACAATAAGGGGACTGATCAAGAAACTCTCTGCAAAAGCTATGTTTTTAGAAAATTATTTTAACATGGCACATTGTGGCTAATTTCAGTCTCTGGTGGTCTAAGAATAAAAGATATTTAATAACCTTGATTAGATGCTTATTAGCAAATCTTTACTGCATTCAAACAATCCATAACTTGTTCTTCATGAGCTCTAGTGGGGATATTATTATCGTAACCGTGATTTGCATCATAGTAGTACTTTTGTTCCTGTAACTAAGAGCTCTAATACTATATGCAGTAAACCACAAATCCTATTCTATTATGCTTGATAAATAACATATATATTGAAGAGAAGGATGACAAATAATTAAAGCCACACAGAAGATACATAGGAAAAGAATCCTTTGCCTAGAAACAGGGTATAGTAGGCAAAAAAAGTTTTCAGGTGCACAAGACAGGGCAAGTGCCATACCATAGAAATGCCAGCTGTGGATCTGACTGTAGAGCATAACTGAGCTACAGCTTGAAAACAATTCTCTCAAAGTTTTGAGTGAGAGCTTACATTTGAAACAGAAAAAAAAATCCCAAATACTTTTCGCATTTCACTTCTAAAAGCAAAGGAAACAAAACACTCAAAGAGAAACACTTGGAACTGATAATAGAGCAATGTCAGAATCAAAGCAGACAGCAGTCTTGCATCTTCTACATTCCAGGTATTCCACGGGGATAAGCGTTTGTTGAAATGTAGAAGTTGTGGTTTGAATTCAGAAATGCTCCTTAGATGTACAGGTGAGAGGCCAATCCTTGGTACAAATTTGAATATCATCAAAGAACTTCAGAATCTAACAGCTCACTCCAGCACAAGGGAAGGAACAGAGCAGAAATTTTACCCTTAGCTTCCTTTTGCCATTTAAGCTTTCTTTGCACATCTTGGATAAGTGTTGTAAAAGTCATTTTGGCAATCAAATGACTCTGAAGGAATAGACACATGAATCAGGCAGGATCAAAAGGGCAAGTACTTTGGAAATTCTTGGAATAAAGGAATATGGGGATGAAGATTTGATTTCCCCACTTTCCCAAAGCTTAACTATTGTCCTCATGGATGCTTTAAAAGGGAAAGCATAGTCTCCAAGTGACTATATGGACAGGCTGTAGCTATACAGAAAGAGTTTGTGGCTTCTGCTGATAGGTCATGCCAATGTTACTGCTGCCATTTATGATCTTATCACCTACTTTTAGTCTCACCTCACCTACTTCTTGAACACTTATTCTCAAATTGCCAATAGATCTCAAAAAAACCTTTGTGAGGACACAGGGTATAAAATTCAGCACAAAGCAAAAACCTTTTATGTGTTTCTCCTCAGATCACTGAGGATCTTTCCTGTGAGGATTGCATCAGATAATCTTCATTCAAGGGACTAGAAATGATCACTTCTAAATGACACATGGAAAACAAACGCAGAGAGCTTTGCACCAGTAAAGGCCGGTACACTACAACTAATTGTGTTTACCATCCAAAGGTGACCCAGGTATGTACATTGTCCACCTGCACTACAGGCAGCACAAAGAAGAAAGTTGTCCCTGTTGAAAGTGTCATGCAGGTTGTCTTGTGTTTGACAACTCACGCAATGACCAAGAAAGCTTGAGAGAGTTCCCTGTGTCAAAGTAGATTTGAGGTGGGTTTCTCTCAACGTTATGGACAACCCAGGGATACGCCGGGGGGAAAGTCAGCTCGGTATACCTGCATTATCCAGGGTTATCAAAGATCAGTATATACATCATGAAAACAGAAATTTTAAAGTGTGTCAGGCAGATGTGCATAGAATCAATCTACTACAAGAGCTTCAATGAGAAAATCTCAAGAAAAGGTTGTAGAAAATCTCTTTGAAAGCATATGTGGTCCTATAAAAGTTAACAATGAACTCATACTGGTTTTAAATGGACTAAATATTCATGTGCCCATAAAATCCCCCAAACAATTCCTACAACTCTTTCATATGGAATATTCATAATACCTTCTCAGACTTTCAGATGCAATACCTTACTTCAGAAATGACCTAGATTTCCAAAGTTTGCTTCTGAAGCATCTAAAAAAATTATTTTTATCAGGAAAACCTGAACATCGTTGCCAGGATTTAACTTTTTATTTGCTGTTGGTTTCTATAAATATGACTAATACTCTGCCCCTGTCCCTAGCCCAGTTCCTCACAACTCCTGACCTACAGGGCATATCTGTTCTTTACAATCTTATTCTTCAGATTGAATTTTAAACTGAAAAATAACACTTTAGCTTATTCTGGCCAGCTTGCAGTGATGATAGGGAAGAATTTTTATTCATCTAAGAACATTTCCATTCCAAATTTAAATGTGTTGGATCAACTAATCCTAAAATGGAGAGATAAGACATTAAGAATTGGATTTAGCTCCCCAAACCGTTCACAAAACAAGTGTCAAGAGATAAATGTCATTTCTAGGATTTTGACTTTTGCCCACCTCCTGTTCCTCAAACATTTGGTCAGAAGAAATAGAGTTCAGATTTTCATAAGCCTTCGGGGACTTCTTAGCCTTATGGA
This sequence comes from Baryphthengus martii, assembly GCA_013396935.1. Classification (NCBI taxonomy): domain Eukaryota; kingdom Metazoa; phylum Chordata; class Aves; order Coraciiformes; family Momotidae; genus Baryphthengus; species Baryphthengus martii. The sequence goes on from VWZK01002066.1 coordinate 32,118, forward strand.
AAGGGCAATATATTTTAAGCCACTTCGAAGTGCGCTGACAGTGAAATCAGATTGTACCAAGAAAGGTGCCTGCTTTGAAAATTCACACTTTCAAGAAGCTGTTTCAACACATTCATTTAAATTTCTTTCTTTAGTAAGTGGCATTCTCCTAATTCTCTTTATTCATTTTCAAAAAATCTCAATTGAATGATAGTTTTGGATAGTCTTGTCTTGGTATTTGCTCTCCAGCAGCTTGTGATTTTGATATACATCAATGGAGGATGATCATATTTTGACTCTCTTCAGAATAACTTTCAACACTCTTCTCCAGAATTTGTCATACCCTAACAGAACACTGGAAGTAATTGAACCTATAATGTTTAGACCTTTTTTCTATTTTTTTTTTTAATCGTAACTGCAAGGTAGTTTGTGACTCCAAAACGATATTCAAACTGTTTTTCTTCTCAGGAAACCTTTTGTTCATCTTCCTCTTATAAATTAAAGAATTAAAGTTCATAGTATCCTAGTATTTTTTTCTCCCATTTTTCTTGTCTATATGGGTGGGTTCTTTTCACTCACGTCATTGTGTTTTTTTTTCCTTTTTCTCAAAAAGTACCTTTTATTTCCCATAACTATAATAAAAAAAATTTCCATTTGCCTCTCAGATATCCTGAGTACACACATATTAGCTACCTGTTCATGCAATGTTTCACCTTTTTACATTTGCTTGCCAAGTGGTGATTTGATTTATAACTTTATCGGCACATCTATTCCTTGATCTGTAAAAGTCATTGTACCATTCTTTTAATTACCTTCTCATGAATCAGCAGTACATTATTTGCAGCATTATTAGTTTTATCAAGTGCTTACTCTGTAATGAAGAACCAAAAAA
>VWZK01002066.1:33031-64825 GCA_013396935.1 Baryphthengus martii
CAGCATGCAGGAAACAAGAGATTATCTAATATGGCTGTGACCTCTAACACTAACCACCCAGCATGAACTGATGGGAAAGTGAAAAGGGAAATAAAAATTTATCAACTGCAGTCTTACAGCTCAGGTCCTTTTAGCTGATTTACACTATTTATAAGTACATCCACTGAAGTCATCCCGGAGCCAGTGAACTTGGAGTGTAAGCTCTATTAAGAATTGTTTGAGCTCTTTCTTTCATGTTTGCAGGTGGTTTTGGGTCCTTAAAAACAATCACTCTGAAAGCCTCATAATCTAGCATAATTAGCAACAAAATGTGGGCACAATTTCTTCAGCGTTACTACAACACCTTCTTTTCATACCACTTTCACACTTAACAAGGACATACAGCTGACAATCAAGCTTTGGAAACCATCTTCTAATTTAGAGAAAAAAATGTAGAACACAATCTATGTAAACTGGGGGTGTAACCTAGTTTACCTATAGGAAAGATGAGGGATGTATCCAAGGGGATACTTATACTTTTGTTGGATCTATTTGGTGTTCTTTCTTCCTACGTGGTGCTTAGAATTCTTGTCCTATTGCTAGAAAGCAATAACATGTCCTAGCCATAGCTACCTGAATATGAATCCAGCTTACTTTATATCTTGGATTTGTGCCTATGATTGACATAGTAATTAAAATTTCATGCCAAAAGGTGCAAAAAGCAACTTTTGGGCCAGATAAAAGAGGTTTAATTATAAAATAAGCATCAAGCTTGTGTTCTGTATCACAGGTAGCTGTTCCCTGAAATTGTGTGAACACACAGTGGGACAAGTTCTGACAGAAAAAGCTAGTCAGAGCGGGAAAAATAAAAGCAATAACAAGAGTTGCACTGTTTTCAGCTTGGTTGAGTGGAGAAAATTTTAAGCTCTACTCTTCCACAGTAGAGAGTCACCTTTGCTCTTAGTTTTCATTCTCCAGGCACAAGTTAGCAGTAGTATGAGACAGCTACAGTTTACCTGTAATGACTTCAGTCTGGTCCAAGCTGAAAGGAAATAGGTGTTGAAAATCATGGCTCTTCTGCACCTCAGAGGAAGGGGGAGTTGTGGGGCTTAATATCATAATATTTCAGGAAGATGCCACTGCATATAAGGATGTTTTTTTCTGAGTTCAAATGTAGTGTGCAATATTAAACTGTAAATTCTGCAGAAAACCCCAAATCCTACAGTGATCATCTTTTACTACTGTTTATACATAATGCTGGAAGCAATCATATCCTCATAGATAGCAACAGTTTCCAAATTCAGTGAAAATACAAACAGTAGGACAGTGAAGACAGTCCCAGATTTCAAGATAGAATTGACAAGGACTTTATAGACAAAAATACTATGACTAAAGCAGATTAAAGATACTACTCCATTTCAGGTTTGGTTTAAAAAATGGTAGCTCCGGTGTGGGAAAGCAAAGCAAATTATAATTCTAGTACTATATACTCTAAAACTGTAAACCAATTTTCTTTGTCATTCCATAAGATAGTAGCTTGTTTGACCTCTTCAGTACCTCTGAGTCTGCACAGCGAGTTTATTTCAGGCCTTGTAACAGTCTGTCCTGGTTCCTACCGCTAGTTATAGCTTCATCTCTCAGCCCTGCTACTCACTTGAGCCTTTCTAAGGCAGATGTGGCACTCACTGTGTTTGGGGTTTTTTTATCCCTGGAGAGCCTTCCAGTAACTAATCTCAGATTCTATTACTTGCCTGAGTGGACCTTTTCTATCTCCTTCATTATCTTTCTTATACCAACAACCAACTCTTTTGCTTGATTATACTACTTCTTGGACCCTCGGGTTCAAAAGCTGAGCCTGTTTGTCTTGACAAGGCATTAACTGGAAATATGCTGTAAACTCATGAGTCTTCCCCATAAAAAAGCAAAACACCAAACCAAACAGCAAATAGACAGTCAATAATTTCCTAATCAATTATCACAGACATCCCTGGTTCCAATTACATGGAAAACTGGTGATTTCAGACATTGCTGCAAGACAATTGTGTGGCAAATGTCATCTTTTACAGCCTATCACCCTGCCTGTTATTTTCTTTTAGGCTTGTAGAGAGCAAACACAGAAGAAAAACACTGTGTACACGGTTCAAATATATGATTGTTGTCTGCTGTCTAAAACGAAACTGGAGGGGTCAGTTGCAAGTGCCTCCAGCCTATGCAGGACCAACAACACCAACAATTTCATGTTATTTCAAAGAACTAAGCTCATGTGAAGGGTTACCTGGTTTACACTGAGATATCTTTCCACTCCAAAACCTTTTAAAAAGAGATTTATTTCTGATTCTCCCATATTTCCTCTTTCACAGAAAGTGGAGGTTTCCTAATAGTCAGTTAGGAAGAGATTCCTTGGAGCTGCTGAGGAGACCCATGTCCATGAGTAAGTTTCCTGCAGCTCCAAGTGCTGGCTGGCTGCAGTTCTAGCAGACTGTGAAATCCAATTAATTACACTCTGCAACTCACATTGCAGCAGCACTTAGAGAGCGGCTGCTCTGGTGTTAGGAAGTACAGTAGGTGTCCTAAATAAGACTGTTTCTGGATTTCTTAGTTTCTCCGGGTCTACAAGACAAGCCTGTCTTCTATCTCTGATTTGCTCCACAAATGGCAGTGTTTTACATTTGTATCTTTCTCTTGAAAATAAACACTCCTTTTTTTTGAGGCCATTACCTCAAAAAGGTTAAGAATTGTGGTTAATCTTTACTGCCATAGAGCTCCATGTGACAATAACTAAACATTCAATGTTGGCAGTGCACAGAGGTCAGAGAATTTCTTACTGCAATGATATCCCAGGCTTTCCCTGCTTCAGATGTGGCAGTTTTTCAAAGAGGAATGGAAAGCTCCTTTGTTTTGCTGACATTCACTGTATCTGTTATTGATTTTTCTCCATTGCTGATAAGACAAATGCTCCTCCTGCTTCATCTGCTTCTTTTGTTTCCAAGGGACTCTGCAGATTGTATGGGTGATGGGTTCCAACAGAGATTAGATCACTGGCTTGCTCAGACGTTCTCACTTTTGGCTTCTAAGTTATTTTTGCAATTTACACATTCAGCAGCTAATGTGCTTACCTCAGACAGCCAAACACATTGCAATTTATCCCTCGCTCCAGTGTCACAGTCCTGTAAGCTAGTGGTAATTTCATCACTTTTTTCATTTTTCTTCCATATACGTGACAAAGAAACTCTACATAACTGTCTAGTTGGTTTTTTTTGTTGTGTTTTTTTTTTTTTTTGTGAAATACTGTTTTGGTAACTAAGCTACAAGGTTAACATATATAAAAATTGATTTAAAAAATGATGGTATTATTTTCTATTCTATTTTGATTCTTTTAAACTAGCTTTTTCTAAGCATTCTTCAAATACAGCTAATGTAGTAATACCAGAGTGGGATATGAATTTCAAACCATTTAGCTTTGCTTTAAACCTTTTAATAGGCCCATAGCTGTTTTTGTCAAGAATATATCCACGCCTAAAGTTCCAACAATAAACCAGGAGCTATGTAGGTGGCATGTCAAAGCTGCCAAACATTAACATACTCTTTGTTACTACCGAGTTTTCTAGAAAGAGCTGGTCAAGACTTACCTCTCCTGCAGAATGGACAGCCAAGTATTGTTAGTGAAAGTATGTGGGTGACAGGCAAAAACCAGACTCTGGAAATAGCACCTCCAGTTTAGTGCCTGTCTGCAGTACGTTGAAGACCGCTGTTTCGGGCAGTGGTTGCGAGGGTCTGTAGGAATCAGAAAGCACAAAACTTTTGGAAGCAGAAAACACAAACCATCGAAACTCATCACTATTGATAAACATCTAGTGTCTAAAGCAGACACTGAGGCGGGGTAGAGATCCCATGGTCCCTGTTGTGCTGACACTGAGACCAGGCATGGTCCAGACCCCCATTCTCCGGCTTATCTCAGTAGTTAACTGTTCCCAGCAGAAAAGAATGTGACAATGGCCTATTCGCAGAAGCGATCAAGGCTGGAAGACTCATCAAGAGATGTTCTTGCATCTGCTCAGCACACTTAAAGGTTTGCCTACAGCCACATCCCCACCCCACACTTTACACATTGATAGAAAACTTTGCATATTAATAGGAAACTGAAGTATAAATGTTGGTCTTATTTCGGACCTGAGTTGTGGGATGAGAATTCGACACCAGATCCTAGGGACAGACTGATGGGTTTGTCCTCCTCGCCCTCCCAGAAGGGACACCTTTTGGTAGAACTTGTGTCTCACCTATGCTGAGTGTACGTCTGTTTGTTTGTTTGTTTNAGTTTTCTAGAAAGAGCTGGTCAAGACTTACCTCTCCTGCAGAATGGACAGCCAAGTATTGTTAGTGAAAGTATGTGGGTGACAGGCAAAAACCAGACTCTGGAAATAGCACCTCCAGTTTAGTGCCTGTCTGCAGTACGTTGAAGACCGCTGTTTCGGGCAGTGGTTGCGAGGGTCTGTAGGAATCAGAAAGCACAAAACTTTTGGAAGCAGAAAACACAAACCATCGAAACTCATCACTGTTGATAAGCATCTAGTGTCTAAAGCAGACACTGAGGCGGGGTAGAGATCCCATGGTCCCTGTTGTGCTGACACTGAGACCAGGCATGGTCCAGACCCCCATTCTCCGGCTTATCTCAGTAGTTAACTGTTCCCAGCAGAAAAGAATGTGACAATGGCCTATTCGCAGAAGCGATCAAGGCTGGAAGACTCATCAAGAAATGTTCTTGCATCTGCTCAGCACACTTAAAGGTTTGCCTACAGCCACATCCCCACCCCACACTTTACACATTGATAGAAAACTTTGCATATTAATAGGAAACTGAAGTATAAATGTTGGTCTTATTTCGGACCTGAGTTGTGGGATGAGAATTCGACACCAGATCCTAGGGACAGACTGATGGGTTTGTCCTCCTCGCCCTCCCAGAAGGGACACCTTTTGGTAGAACTTGTGTCTCACCTATGCTGAGTGTACGTCTGTTTGTTTGTTTGTTTTATCCCGGGAAATTATTTGTATGTTGAGCTATATAAATTCTGCAGCTTAGTACATATATCACCGGCAATCTTAAAGAATCTGTGTATGTTGCAAGTGGAAATAAACATGTTTTTGACATGGAGTAGCAAATGACAATTGCCATGTCTATCTAAAAAGACTCTTAGAAGACATATAAGTAAACATAAGGTGTCAATAGACCACAGTGAATGAGAGAGTGGACTCACATATTTCTGTGACATTGCAGGAGTTATAGCAAGGGGATTAATTCCATCACTAAGACAAGGCTTGCAAAACCTGGCTTATAGCCTCTGCTGTCAATGCAATTGAAGAAAATGGAAGAGAGAGTATGTCCTACTGTTCATATCTGAGACTTCCTAAAAGAAAAAAAATAATCTCGAGTAGAGCTGTGACAGAGAACCAGTCTAAGATGCCCTATAATTCACGTATACAGTTACTTAGTGAAATTAGGGCAAAAGTGTTATGGTTTTTTTTTGAAACAGCTTCTAATATCATGATCTAAAACAGTCTAATTTCTGCTGTGACACAAGTTTGCTGAAAGCTTTAGAGAAGGAATGTATAAGCTATTCAAAAAAATGTCTTGTTTTTCAGTTACATTTCTTTTAACTCTGCAAGTTACCTAGAAAGATCAAAATAATGTGGTTCTACATACTTTTTGTCTTTGTTATGAAGCAGTTAGGCAGCCATCAGAGAAAGAAATCATGTCTCCAGTACCCTGAGTTTATATTGTTTTATACCAGGGTGACTCCAGAGCTTTCAGAAGAAATAGCCTTGATTGATAGCAACATAACCCAGAAAAGACTCACCCACAGGGTGAAAAGGTAGATGAGTTCTAGATATGCAACAATGTCAGAAGGTGGATGTCTAGAAATGCATAAACTGAAATTTATTTTCACAAACCCAGGAAAGATGACTGGGGATAAAAATGGTAGTGTCGATCTATGCAATTTCTAAGACAAAAAAAAGGTCAGAATTCAATACAATGCTTTTCACTCAGAAAAAGCTCTTCTGAGAGCAGACCCAGAGGATTAAACTGGAGCATAGCAGAGTATGTTGAATGGTGCTTCAGGGCATGCATTTTGACTTCCCATTGCCTGTCAAATTCTGTATGTGCCAGGCCCCACAGCTACTCCTCACCACTGCACCCACAGTCCCTCATAAATCAGGGAGCCATCCCATTTCTTACCCATACTTCCTCTATTTTCTTGTGTTGAATCTAATATTGGTATTTTCGTTTTGTTTCTTTGTAACCCATTTCTGAGGGAAAACTTTTCATCCTCAGTTTAAGCAACTCCTGTAATCTGCATTGCTATTGTTATTTTTATAAATACTATTTGGACCTCCACTTTTCTGTATGATCTTATCAAGCCTGAATGCATGGAGTTAAATCAAAGGCTTTTTAAAAAGGAAATGCTAGGAGATAAAACATTGACAGGAGATAACGTACTTTTGTATGGATCACCTGGGATCCTTGAGACACAAAGGGGAGCTTTTAAGTGGATAATATAACAGGCTTTGCTCTCACTAGGATATTGGACTTTATTCTTTCCAAACAGATCTTGGCTCACAGGGTGCGCTAAGGATTTAGACCTGCCAGTTTTAAGTAGGAAGGAAGGAAATTAGGGCAGCTGACTGGATGTGAAAATGTAACAAATGAGTTCCAGTAAGTGGTGTTCATGTCCAGCATCAGTGGTGGAGAGAATTACATTGAATGACATCTACTAAAGCTTCCAGAAAATATGATGACATTAAGGGTGTGAAAATGGGCATCTGACTAATTTTGCTTTTTCTCTCTGAAGGGAACTCATGGAGTTATGTTTTGTTCAGTTCTGGGAGGTGAGGGAGAGAAAGAGTTTAATTCTGACAATGGTGAATTTCATGATCGCTGCATGTTGCTGATACTGTACAGTATCACAAGAATACTACAGGAAGTATTAATTTTAAGCACTAGTTTCTCTTCCAGTTTTATTTACTGTGATATACAGTAATGTAGTTATCTGTATTAAGACTTGTACACAAGCTTGTGCAGCCAACCCATTTTAACACTTCAGTCTTGCTGAAGATTTTTAAAACTCGGTTCTCTCTTAAAGAGAATTATTTTCCAAGAAGCAAGAACTGTTTTTACGATTCCAACTAAGTGCACGTATACCAACTTTTCTCAACTCTTGCCTTAACATTCACCTGCAACCTGAGTTACTTCGTTCAAAGTCAAAAGCTTGCTTTTAACAAGTTCTGCTAATGTGGAACAATGCGTATGAACATTTACTGACACATTGCTTAGTAGTTCCAGAGCTTTCTAGCATTCAGTTTACCACAAATATGTGACTTTACTGCCATCAATATGGCCTAGTTAACATCCAAATCCTTTGAAAGTTTGATCTTTTGATCTTCTTTTACACCAGGAAGTATTTCCAGCCTGTTTCATGTAGTCCCAAATACAGTGACTTGTGGTTGTGAAGACCAGATCATATGTATGGATGACTGAAAGCCAAAAGGTGATAAAGGAGGGTGTGCAGTAGAGGAAACAATTTCTGTCATGATATTGTTGGTTTTCAGGTCGCATAGAGAAAACAAATAATTACTCCAGGTCTGAAGATTCACTTGTTCTAACCTTTACAAGAAAAAACAATGAGTGGGTTTCTGTTTGTTTAGCTGCATATTCTGAATCATGGTCAAACCAGATGAGGATTAATTCTGGCAAAGGACAGAGTGCAAGAGAAGGGTATGTGGATGGCAGCAATAGTGCCGGTTTATGTGAGTTTAAACTGTTATAAAACTACATCCAAGAGAAATATTCAGAGTCAGGGATGGTCGGACTGGTCGGCATAGCCATTTTTTTCCATTTGTTTGGCTTATTTTTTTAAAAACGATAGCATTCACATAGTAAGGCAAAAAAAGATTGTGTTGTCTGTTTGACACAAAGGTAACATAGAATGTGTATAATTTGTATATTTCTTGACAGTTTACTCTCTGTAGTTTCTCAGTTCTTTCAGAAACATAATGTTTCCTGAATATATGAGATACAATACTTCTTGTATAACGGGGGAAAAGAATGGGAACAGATCAGGGCTATAGATAAAAGAATTAAATTATTTCCATTCATCAAGGTGCTTCTGAGTATAAAGAGAAAAAGTACTTCTACTTTATAATATTACATATGTATACCTGCATTGTGAAATGTATTGGTTATATACAGTGGCCTGCCCAAGGAGATCTCGCTCTGGCAGGGGATCTACGATATTGTGCTTGTAATAGATTTTAAATGGTGAGCATCAAAAATTTCCATTGATACACCATTATAGGTTTTATTACCATGTGCATATACCTGCTATAAGCAAATTTATGAAAGCTAAACTATTCTCCAGCATGGTGATAATTAATAGATATGTATTATGCAATTATATATATATATAAGGAATATTTATACCTACTAAACATTTGGCAAAACTTCTATTCCTGTTTGACATGTTTATATATAATTTAATAGGAATATGAGCAAGGCAATCCTAAAAAGTAGGAGTGTATCAGAAAAGTTGATTTGGAAAGTCAGTATAATTATTTTATTTAGTAATGTCATTTCATTCATCTTTTTAATTTATTTTCGTATTCTGGCAATATTTCTTATTTTGTCACATTGAAGATCTGTTCACGTTTTATATTCTCTTAAAAATAATAAATTTTGTAAATATTGTACTTAATTTAATGGAAACTCAATTTTGAATTTGTAAAGACAATGTGTTGATAAATTACTTCACAATTATAAAGTACTAATTACATTTTCAAAATTTAGCACATGCAAACTATCAGCTGCTTATTGGGCAATTATCTCAGATATCTGGTAGCAGAGCAAAGTGTGCCTTCCAATGAATCTCTGCAGAAAGATAACGGATCCGGGGAGAGTTATTTTTTTCCCAGGACACTGCTTTTAAAAAAAGCTTTTTAACTTCTGTAAAGTTCATGCCTGTGCAATGTAATTCTCTCAGTCATGCTATTGATTTTGTTTAAAATAATCGAGTTCCAATGTCTTATCAGAGAATCATTTTTAATACAATGGTAAGATTTAAAGCATGTTGTTTGAGATCATTTGACAGAAGCCTTTTGTTTTAATTTTTACTGGTTATGCACGAGGAAATGTGAATACTATTATGTCTTTTCTTGTTACACGAATCTGTGAATTCCAACTCAATCACTAGGATTTTCCTTATTTTTAAAGGTACGAGTGACACTACTTGAATAGCAAAAGATCATTGAGTTTTGCTTTTTTACTAAGCTATTGTATTCCTATCTTGCAAAATGTATTAAAATGAAGGTAAAAAAAAATGAAATCCCCCTGAAGAAGTAACTTGCTATTTTTGTCAAAGCAGATCACACTTTTTCAAGGCTCTTGAGACCGAGAAAAGCATATTGGGAATTGGAATGAGAATAAAGAGAAGCCTTTCTAAACTAGTTTCAAATCATAGAAGAAGCTTGGATAGAAAACATTAGTAACTTACCACATACCACTTTCCTTTCTATGAACCAACTCATTTTTGCACTTTTAGGTGAACTTTTCTGTTCGCTGAGGAATTGATCTCTGATGTGGAATTTCCCACATAATAAGCCTGAAAACTGTTACATTCATAACCTTTTTGAAAACCACGTTCTCCTTTTTGTGCAATGTTTTACATTGCTGGAGTTCTTTTGTGTTTGTATACATATCTATATAGGCAAGAACGCAGCGGATGGGATGATGGGATGTTCATTTCTCCTAGTTTGTTCGCGGTGTTTTGCTGATAATGTACCAGAAGTATATCCACCAGAGGTTATGACTGTGAGCTCAGCCTCATACAAAGAAAAACTACATTCTGAGAGCTCAGCCTCACACAAAGAAAAACTGCATTCTGACTACCAGGAAATTGCTCTGAATCTAAACATCACCTGTCTTTTTCTGGAAAGTGTGCTGTTTCCTGCTTCTTCAAAATACTGTGTTTTCAAGCTGCTAGCTATGAAGTTAAGTAAGCAGTGAAGTTTTTCTTCTCAGTGTTCTTTTGCAGCTCTATATGTGATGCTAATTGCATTCAATGATAATTTATTAGTGTGACAAGATGTACAGAAGTGTTGCTGAAGTGTAAAAGAGACAACTGCTTAGGTATCTCTTAAAGGAAGATAACATCTCCCCACAAAGAGCTTCATGTAGCGTCTGAGGCTTTATCTTCCATGTCTGTCTATCTTAACTATATATTGCTGTTGCTGTGACAGATTTTGGAAAACAAAATGCAAACCTAAGTGTATATTAGATGTGCTGCCTATAAGGGAGCTTGCTCGGAAAGATAATGCATCCAGCTCTAAAGTAAACATTGACCCATAACCACTGCATATCAACGGTGTGGAATTTCTGAGATAAAAACCAGGACAGACAGATCATGAGCTGGTGCAGAGCAAAATGTGTGGTAAAAAAAGAAGCCTGTAAAAACTCCAGACAAAAGCTTTGAAATGAGATATAACTTATCCATTTTTAGATAGCAGTTATATCAACTTACCCAAGTATTTTTATGCTCTTTTATATTTATTTAAACATTGAGTATCTAGAGGGTGATGGAAGGACATGGCAAATTAGGATATTTTATGACCTATATATATACACATCTTTTGTATTTTTAGGGGATGGATTTCCTCCCGGTAGCAACGTAGCTTCCATTTTTGCAGACGTAACTCATTACAGACAGCATTTACAATTTTTATGCAGGTTCTCAAGCTCAGTTCCAGACTGCACAAATAGGCACAAGTGCAAAATTGGGTCCTCTGCTATCTGAAATCAAATATGTAGTCACTGAAACTTACCATCGTAAATTTTATCTAACATATATAAGGTGTAATCTCTCTTAATGGATACAAAACATGATGCTTAAAGATTAATTATTTTTCCTGTATGCTTTTAGTCAATGAATTTTTCTTATGCTTAATGCAAAAAGACTGCCATTGCAACATTTTTCCTCTTTTACCTCTTTTTTTTTTTTTTACGTTTTACCTCTTTCAAAGTTAAAAATAAGTCCTCCTGACTTTTGCAGTTGAAATTTCTGGATCTTCTGCTTTCTTTTTCTTCATCTCAGTCAGGTGATTTATCCTGACTGTGACAGCTCTGTAGCACATTACAGAAATATTACAGCAATAATTCTGTACTATTATTCCTAATGTTACAGCAACATCCTGCAATTTTGCACTCTGAATATGAGAGGAATTCTGGTTTATTAAATATCTAGATAATTAGCCTGTGCTACACAGATCAAAGTGAACTGCGAAGAGAGAGGCTGTTATGAGCCAAAACTAATAATGGGCTCAAGCTTGGAAAGAGAGATCTATTCACTTGAGCACAGTGAGAGAGGGGATAAGTGTTTGGAATAGAAAAAAAGATGTGCCCTACCAATGTTTGAAATAATGTAGGCCAAACACTACAGCTTTGCCTGTCAACCATTTGGCAGGCCTTTGGACTTTGCAAGAAATTACTTCCCTTCTTTATTAAAGCAGTTAGAATCTCACACTGTTCATACTAGTTTTATGGAGTTGGATCATCATTTGGAGACTCAGATAGGCCCAAATGATCTCTCTGCATGTTGGCAGAGATTACTCTTCACTCATAAATGAAGAACCCCTTACTGGAACAGCTACATAGTGATAAAACAGGCTTCAGAGACTGATTCCTGTCCTTTAACGGAAAAGAGACTGATATAATATTAAATGAGATATCAGGGATCTTTCAAAACAAATGTGTCCTTTTGGACAGCGTGAGAACAGAATATTTCACACTAAAAGGTTATTTTTCTAACCATTTGTTCATCTTGATGTTGTTAACCATATTGTCCTAGAGCCATCCGTTGCTGCGTGGGAGCACAAGCCAAGTTTCAGCTGTTTGATGTTGATGAAATTAAATTATATCATTAAATCAAGGACTCTGGAGAAGGAATGGGAATGTGAAATTTGTCTGATTTGTTCTCACCTTTTTGCCTAGATATTTCCAGTGGAAGTGGAATGGAAAAAAAATGAATACAAAACCTTGCTTTCACATCCGACTTTTGCTGCGCAAGCAATAGAAGGTATTTCATGTTTGAGATTTCATATTCCTAAGAATGTCCATGCGATAAGCAGCTCCGTAAATACTTGCATCAGAATTCCTATGGCGTTCCATGCTGCCCATGTATCCAGCAGTATAGTGAACATCTAAAGTTAGCATTTTAGTTTATATTCCAAACATACTGTGATAGAAAAAGGTTACAATCAGGTCTGTATTGGTGCCTTCGCAATCATACTGTCGTACTATTCCTGGGCCAAATTCTCAAGGCCATCACTTTTTCTTTTTCCCAACCAACATTATCTTTGCTGTATTACATAATCCAGGGAACAATGAATACATAAGTGAAAAGTTAATATTCATTGTCCTGGTGACCTTAACTTCATGTAGATTAAGAAATACACAAAATAATTTGTGACTTGCAGAACACTTCTGAATACAAAGCTATCTGTAGGAGCACTAGGAAATGTAGGGAAAAGGAGAAAGTTAGGAAAATATGCTTGTTGCATGCATATAATTTTGATATCGTATTCCCTAAAATTAATACAAATTTAAAGCTTCAGCTGAATGTACTATTTTATAAAAAAGTTTGGTTTAGTCATTCGTGTGTCTGCTTGGCAGTAGGCTGTAAGCAGTATGGACAGGAAGAATTTTCTCTTCTCCTGTATTATTGTTATCTTTTTGCTAATCTTCTGAATGTTTTTTCTCTAGTTTTCATATAAGCCGAATAGGAAAACTTTTCTCTTCTTCTGCAGTTCTCCTGGTTTTGGCTGAGATAGAATTAGTTTTCTTCCTAGTATCTGGTATAGGGCTATATTTTCTATTTAGGATGAGAATAATTTTGTAACAGACTGATAATTTAGTTGTTGCTGAGCAGTGTTTACACTGTCAAGGACTTCTCATACTACACTGCCAGTGAGGAGGCTGGAAGTGTGCAAGAAGCTAGCAGGGCCACAGCCAGGACAGCTGACCCAAACTGTCCTAAGAAGGGACATTCCATGCATACAACATCATGCTGAACAATAAAACGTGGGGCATTTGGCTGGGCAGCGGCAGCCCACTGCTCAGGGACTGGCTGAGCATTAGTCAGCAAGCCATCAGTGACTGCACTGTGCATCGCTTGTTTTCTACATTATTTTATCATCATTACTATTTTTTTCCCCTTCCGTTTCAGTCCTATTAAACTGTCTTTACCTCAGCCCATAAGTTTTACCTTTTTTTCCTGATTCTCTCTGCCATCCCACTTGGAGGGGAGTGAGGAAATGGCTGTGTGGTGTTTAGCTGCCCGCTGGGTTAAACCACAGCAGCATTCTAATTTTACCCTCAATTATAGTGTCCCATAAGCCTTAGGTAAATTAATTATCAATGTGCCAATACATAAAATACAGTTCAATGGAAATGCCAAAAAGTACAAGCTACTGATATTTTCTATGATGCAATGGGAAATTAAAATTCCATTGCAGTCCCAATCCTCGGGATGAAATTTGTAGTAAGAACAGGAAATGGCATAAATTCGCTTCTGCCTGGTACAGATTGTCATGGAGAAAGGAAACTGTGAAAACTTAATTTTTGGTTCTCTCTCAAGATAGCAATCTCACAGTCATTCCAGGATGAAATTAAATAAAGGGGCTCCTTAGCTTTTATTTGCAGCACTGATCTGCAACTGTCTCTTTTTCCAAGCAGTTTTAGGGTAGGCACATTTATTATTTAAGGAAAATCCACAAGGAACATTTTTATAGCACCAGAATAGAAATAATACCGTAACAATAAAGATCAAAGATTGATGCAATTGTGAGTACAAGTAATAGCTGCCTTGTGTGGCTGTTATCTCCTCAAGGGAATTCTTTAGAATGGTTTTCATTTTATAAAATGAGTTTGTTTCAGTGCTATAGTATATGAGTAAGGAACTGTATTCTGGTCTTTCTTTTCTGTTTGTTTGTTTCTTTCTTTTTTTTTTTCTGCTCCACAAAAACCCCTCATTTAACATTGGTGTGACTAGTTTCAGGAACTTTGAAACTGCTCTGAACTTCAAATAGATGAAAAAATCACACAGAAGCCATTGGTATGTACATGTAGTTAAAGGTATACAAATATAAATATAAATCCATTCTATAAATGGATTGATATAATACATATATTTGTATGTGCTGAAAGCATGATACCTGAGGGAATGCTAAAATACTCTCCAGTTTTCCTGAGCACAACTTAGTTTAAGTTCAACAAAGACTCTTTGCTATTCGTTTATTATCCATAAGGACAACATTTATATTTCAGTTGTCAGCAGAGGCATAACAAATGTGGCAAAAAGATGACCGAGTTTTTAATAAGAATTCCAAAATCAGGAAGAATTTGCGACAAATTTTTGTTTTTTCTTGTTTTTTTCTTTCCCATTTTAAGTCCCTAGCTTAGTTACACCACAACCAACAAGCTTGTATTTTTGCCTAATCCTATATTGCCAACAAGAAGAAAAAAAAAAAAAAAGTGAAAAAAATAAACAGTCGGATTTATATTAGTGCATGTGAAAAAAAAAGTTGGTTTACAAAGGCAGAAGGAAGAGGAGAAGTGATGAATTTACTGGTGCCCAGATGATAGAGGCTGGGAAACAGAATGATTTAATGTGACATTGGTATGATGATATTCATAATGATGATAAAAAGAAAAAGAGATATAAATTCTGATGTTGCTATGGTGGGTACTGAGATTCAGCTACTGAAAAGCCTAGTAGGAATGCTGCATGGACATCCAGGTTTCTCTAAGCTGACGAGCCACGCTGCTTAACGCTTTGTACCACCTCCCCAACACTACTGCAAGGCTTCCAAGTAACTGCTATAAATATTTCACATTTCCAATGCTCATTTCTTTCATTACTTCAGTTTGCATCTCTGTGAGATAAAAGAGGTCATACTGTATGACATTGCTCTAACTCTGATTTATATTTCCAATAGGTCCTGCATTTGTTGTTTGTTTGTTTTCAACAGTCTATATACAAAGAGGTAAAGGCTCACAGCCTTTCTTGGTAAGCCACTGACTTTATTTTTCTCAGCTAAAATGTATTCCTGCTGTGTAGTCATTTTCCTGAGCTTCAGTCTTTCACATTAGTATTGAAATACATTTGCCCTTTGCCAAGAATAGTCTTAATATCTTAACTATCATTTTTTATTACTGAATTGGATGAAGCAGTAAACAGCACATTAATTAAAATGTTCAGGCCCTATTTAATGTGAGGTGTTACAAATGACAAGGAGGCCAAAGAGATAAATCAAAAAAGGGTCAGAGGCAGGAATCTCAGTCTGAAAAAGACGACTTCATACATTACAGGGGAAAAAAAAAGTTGGAATATAGACTTCTAATGGAGAGGGAGGTATTTGGAAGGACTTAATCTCCAAATTTACAGAAGATGGGGATGAAGGTGCAATGTTGTACAATGAGGACAAAAAAATTAAAAGGCTACAGCAATTAAACTGCGTAATATAAGAAGGAGGAGGATAAATTTCTCTATATTTCTCTATACTGCAAGTAAACTTCACCCAGCTCTGAGAAGAATTTGAGATGTGAGCAATAAAAAAGATTAAGGCAATGGGAGGGACGGCTTATGAGAAAATATTAAACGAGCCAAATAACTCAGTCAAATGACATCAAAAGATGACATGGTCACCTTCTGTAATAATTTGAAAGGTTTGTACGCTAGGCAAACGGATTTTTCCCCACAGTCCACCAGGGTGCATTACCTGAAACAGCAAGCATAGTAGTATCCAAAGAAACATTGGAATTTACGTATTTAAAAGTCGAAGAAAATTGTATTGTCAGACTAAATCTACCAGGACAATGTAGTACAGGTAGAGAGAAATCTCCGAAAATAACAATGCAAATTTGCGGTAAAACAGGAGAATATCAGACACCCAATGGAAATAAACACGTCAACTACAATGCAAATTAGTACATCATGAGCATAAAGAGAACACAGGTACATCAGCATCAAAATAATGCAGACGAGCAGCAAAAAAACAACAGAAATAAATAAATACATAAAATTTGATCACGGGAGCCACTGGAAGCAGACAAATGCAATCTTGCTTAGTAGTGAGTTGTTGACAGCTGTGGAGTCACAGCTCCTCCTTACCCTTTTGACAACGTGAACCTACCTACCTACTCACCATCAAGAGAGACCCCCACTTATGAAGGAGGCTAAGTACATGTGACTACAGCTTCTTTCTTCTCTTGAGAACCTATTATTGGCAGCAGCATCTGTTTGTTCTTATGTTGCCCTCCCACAGGCTCTACAAAATGTTAGACCAATGGCACAAAGGGCATTGCTGCAGGGTCGTGTTTATTACATGAGACATAATCAAATAACAAAACTCCCCGAAATTAAGAGTGACATTTTCCCAAATTCTTTTTTTATTGACAGATTAAATGGCTGATAAATTAATGCAACCTCTTTCTATTCTATATGTTGCTTACAATCAGATGGATTTAAACTAGAATACCTAATTATTTCATGGAGTCTGAACAGCAGCCTCTTTCGTTGCTGCACGCTTAACTTCCAGTGGTGTAGAGTGATTGCTGCTCGTAGGGATACATCAAGAGTTTACTGATAGCCCTGAGAACCAAGCTGTCATGATGCCCTGGATTATTATCGCTGCGCCTTTTCTCAGGAGCAAACTGCAATCCACACACTTTGACATTCCGTATAGCTAGCAACCATGTAAAAGAAAAATGTATCTCTGATAGTTTGTTTCCATTTCATACTAATTTATGATTTAGAGTTGACAACTACCTCATAACCAACTGGAAACTGACATTTTCCCAAACTATTTTAAAATTGATTTGCATTTTTAGTTAAAATTACCATATTCTCTCAAGCATATTCAAGATAAGCTATTTTCTGTCTGAGTTTTGTGACATCTGACATGTCATCAGGATGAGTCAAGACAGTTTTACAGTGTCAGGTACATCTCTCCTTTGCTTTCAATGGAGACATGCCCATTTACTGCATTTAATGATGTAGTTCAATGTGCATTAAGTTCAGTCCCTAGAACTGTCACAACGGAAGGTCTCTGATTTGTGCAGCTATTACTGTGAATCAGCCCTTCTAATTTCTCACTCAGAAGAAGTTCATCTGGAAGCAATAACAATGACAAAATGCGGTAAAAGTGGCTGAGCTTGTCACTTCCTTTCTGTGCCAGAAATTGTTTGTGGGGGAAAAAAAAAAAAAAAAAAAAAAAAAAAGACCTCTGAGCAAAAGGTAAGAGTATTGGAAGTGTTTATCTTGAAAGAAGATTGTGTGATTATAAATGATAGAGGAAAAGGTGTTCTAGGGAAAGAATATTAAGATAGTGTTCTCACTGTCCTATTCCATCCCAGCTAGAGGATGTCTAGAGAAATGGTACATGTAGCATTAACAAACTGTGTTTTCTTAGAAAAAGCATAAAATAACAGTGGAAATAGTTAACACAGGGTTCACTGAACCATTATTGGAAACACACAGTTATACAATATCTTCTTTGAGCAAGGCTCGAGTCAGATTGTGACTTTTGAGATCAAAGTGTCATGAACAAGGGCTGAGGTTATTGGTACTAAGCCTTCACAGCACTGAAAATTGCAAATGATTGTCAAGTTTTTTGTTACACTAGACAGGGTATCTGGGTGATAAAACGGCTGATGGAATTCAACGTTAACAAATACAAAAAACTGACTATATAGAAAAACAGTTCTCACCTTACATACACAGAAAGAGGATCCGAAACAGTTGCTAATATTCAATAAGGAAGTGCAGGGTTTATAACAAACGAGGTCATGAAAGCATAGGCTGAATGAGTAGTTGCAGTCAAAGAAGCGTATCAAATGTTAGAAATTCCTACAGAACTGGTAGAGGACAAATTAGAAAACATAAATCTTTACATATCTGCAGTGTTTAGGGCAGGTCTGATCTCCCTAATTCAAGAAGGATACAGAGCAAAAAAAGAGTTTAGAGAAGGATGTCCCAGGTAAATCAGTGTTATGGATTGGCTTCTGTACAAGAAGAGACTGATGAACAAGACCAGGATCTTTTAATGTGAAAGACAGACAGCTAAGGGGGAACATGATAGAGATCTGTACAACCATGAGAAAGCATGTAAAACCGATTGTTGACTGTTTCTTATCCAGAAAGCTTCAGATGAAATTATAACTGAATGATAAGTTTGAAATAAAAAAGTTAACGTGATTTCTCCCAACACTCGAATTCTGAAATTCAGCACCGCAGGCTATTGTGAATACCAAGAGTATACAGCAGTCTAGGAAGTAATTAAAGTAATTTATGGCACAAATATTTATTGCAGGCAATGAAATGCAAGGTTCTCTGTCACCTATGGAAGAGTGTATCAAGGAAGCACTATTACTGGGGTCACTTTCACAGACATAATACCAGGTTAACTGAAATTTTGATGTGACCCAGTCTGAATAACTCTATCCTGCCCTAGTGAGAGGCACACTATTCCACAAGGTTCATCAGCTTGCCTCTCAGCACTGGGCACTGCTAAGGGACATCAGCATTTTCATGTAGAGCAGCACTGTGGACATGAAAAAGTCTCCCAGTTGGTTTGGTTCACATCCCATGGAGATACTCAAGCACAGAAACTATATTGTTTTCTGCTTAAACTAACTGAAAGCTGTGCTCCAGGAGCTGCAGCTGCTGAGGGGTGTCCAGTGAGACTGGGCTAGAGCCTGCCTCGAGTAACTCCCCCAGATCTGCAGGTCTTGGGTCCTGAGTGCCGCTGTTTAAATCTGCAAATGTGCCACGCTGCTTGCAGATGAAGACAGCACTGATGGATATCGGACAGCATTGGTGCTCTATTGGGTTCCTCTGTTTCTCAGAAGTATTTCTCTTCATCTTGGCTATATTTCTGCCACAGATCCTTAAATGGGATCTTAAGTGGGGAGAACAAAGACGGCACGTTTTCAATATATTTGGAAAGGCAAACTTTGTTGTTTGATCTCTTTTTGTTTCCTTCTGTCCTCTTTGTTCTTCCATCCGCTCTGCCGTGGTAGTACAAAAATGGGAGAGGTTGTGGTATAACCTTATAGATCCTGTGGTTATAGATGATTAGAAATTTCTACTACTAATCTTTACAGAACAAGCAATGAAGTTGTTTATTGTTGGGTATAAAACATCACCAAAAGACCAAACCTGAATAGAGCATCTGTCTTGCCACGCATTTTCTTGGATGTAGTGAATTTCACAGAACTATGCAGAACTTTCTTCTCAGCAAAACAATCATACTAAAGAAAAAAAAGAATATTCTTATATTCCAGACTGGTTTATTGCGTGCTTCAGATGTGCAATTAACTATATAAAAAGACTATTCAACTTCTTCCTATACTGACAGCTTCAGATCTTTGTTTAATTGAATCAGCTTGTCTGAGCTTTGAATTCATTGTCAAAGAAAATCACAGCCACGGGGATTCAAAATACCTTTAGAGTGTTAATCAACAGTAGCAAATAATACAAACTTGGAAGAACAAAGAAATGAAAGTTGAACTTTTCTCTGGAGAGATCATATACATTTACAGTGTAAACTGATGAAGTATTTTTCTCAATGTTATTGTCATTTTTTTACATCAGTGTTAGAAACTCAGTAGGACTTCGACAGTCCTCTTTGGACTGAAGTAGTAACATCACGAAGCTTTGTAATGACAGTTAGCAACACAGATCTGCTTGCATATCTCTAAGCATTGCTCGTAGCAACGTAAGTGAAAATGTTTATTTACATTATATCTTTGAGACAGACACTGGAGAAGGGAATTATGAGACAACACAGATGAAAAGAGAAAGGCCTATGTTTTAAAATTACAGAAGAACCCACAAAGATGTGGAAGAAATTTCAGTCTTCCACAGAAAATGCAAAGTAAGTTCCAATATATTAATGTATATTTGCATTTTGGATTTAAACTAAAGAGCTTAGTTTAAAAAAAAAAAAAAATCCATGAAGATTAATATATTCACTGTCAAAAGTATATATTTACTTCTACTTTGTGGCAAAGTGCCTGCTTAGATTTCACTCTGTATTTCTTTCTGGTTGAGATATATCAGCAAGTATCACACTGTATTTTTTAATGCAATCATACGAAACTCAGGGGTTCTCTTGATACAAATTATATTTACAAAAGATCAGATCATGTGGATTGGAGGACTTCAGGCAGCGTGAGGAATTAGTACATCACTCTCTAAAGTCTGCGCAGAGACATAGTTTCAAATCTATCTCAAATCCAAAACTAAAGTAAGCAAAATACTCTGTTCTCATTCTACATTCCCACCAAGACGTTAATTAAAAAAACCCATATATCTGCTTTGTGCTCATCAGCTATTGCACACAGGATTTCAGACTTCCAACAGCAAAACCACACAGCCTGGCTATATCCTAAAGACTCTCATTCATGCTCAGTAAAGCAGATTGCTGTAGCTACCTAGGACGTTACTGCTGCTCTGCTGCCTGCCTCGTGCATCTGCTGGAGGTTAAACTCTCATAGCAGAACTCACAAAAGGGAGTATGTGAGCATGTTTCATGTGCTTCATTCTGGCACACCAGCACAAGCTACCATTGCTGGCAGCTTAAGTGATTACACTAGACTGTGACTGGAGTGCTTCAAGCACGCTTTTCTGCTACTCTGCTGTATGGGTCATAAGTTACTGTCTTAAATCACCACAGCCAGATTCACTGTGGTGTGTCTGTATGCTAGAGCTGGTTTTATTTTCTCCAAGCACTTTTCTGTTAGAGAATACCATGCCATAAAATTCAAACCGACGTGCAGACACTAATTTTGACGAAGATATATGGAAAGCTAGTAACTAATCAGTCAGATCTCCTTTATTTTCTTCCAGTTCATCTGTGCTGTTTTTTTATAGAGCAGTCTGTCAATATCAACATCGAGGGCTTTTCAGTCAAGTGGTTTGGAGCTCCAGTTGGGAAAACTTAATGCTCTTTGTTGCTTTGAGAATTTTGCAGTCCTGAGGAGAAACAAAATTCAAAAAATCCCCATAAACAAAAATTACTTTTCTCTAAGCATCTCTAGTAAGCCTGAACTGTATAATTAGCTAGACTCAATGAGGAGTAAAACATGTTAAAAGTTATCTCACTGTAGAGCAGTTAACGTCAGCACTTCAGTCTCCTGCATGGCCTTTTTTGAACTTCTGTCTGTGAATCCCATAAACAAAACCTCTTCGCTTTTCCCCAGAAAAAAACCACCACAACTACACTGTTTACTAACCAGCTTGAATTTTGCTCCACTAAGATAACAATTTCTACAATAGCTGTCTTCCACAGATACTACTCTATTCCTAAAAAAAAATTAGTGTTACAATGTCATCTGATTCCAATTCAGCAGCTGCAGAATTAATCAGGGGTTCAGATTATCTCTCTCTTTCAAGTTAAAGACGGTAAAGAACAAGATTCTGAAATTCAGTACTTGGAAAGCAGAAAAGAACTACATTCTGCACACACACAAACACACACACACAAGCTGTTCAGCAAGAAAGACACCGCTCCAGTGAACTAATCCCTACAACTGCTAAAATGCAGCACAGGAGACAGAAAAAGTTATTTACAATGCAGAAATTAAGCTCAAATCATGTAGGCTCTTGCTATACAATTCTGTCCAATATTGTACCTCTGGTCTGTGTTGCTAAAGTGGGTGGTGTAAAAGATTAGAAATGATCTGATGATCTAAAAGATATATTCTGGCTCCCAGTTAGCTTCAGCCTAAGCAGTGACCTCACATATAACCCTCGGCACCTGAATATATCCCACTTCCATGTGGTTATATGAGAAATATTGTATTTAGTGCTGATGGCCGCGACTTAGTCCCGTGAAGGCATTCCAAAGTTTAATCACTTGTTTTCAATGTGCTTTGTGGGTAAGCACTGAACACTGTGGCTTATAGCAGTCCAAACATTGTAAGGAAGTATGTAATCAAGCTATTAAATAAACCTGGTTTATTTTAGAAAGCAAATCATTAAAATGATTGTTGGTACAAAATATTCTTTAAGTGCTAATATCTTAAACCTCAAATGTTTTCAATTCTTTTTGCTTAATGAAGCATATTTATGCTTTTTGCCATTTTCAGAGAGATTGCTAGGCAATCTTATAGAGCAAATTTATTTGGTCTAGAAACTCTGATAGATTGAAGTTTTGTTAATAGCTCTGGTTTTATCTCCCAAAAGACAGTTGGAAAGGTAATTATAACATGCAAATTAGTTTCAGTTGGCATGCAAACTAAAAATTATATACTGATGTACAATATCTGGTATTGCAACCTAAGCTTAGCATTTTTTCAGGTAGACTGAATTCTAATAGAGACTTTACTCTCTGATGTATGTGATTTAAGCTAATTTCTCCAAAGCGTAGCCTTTTATGTTCCACCTTTCACTTCTATGTATTTTTCTTCTTCAGGCCTGCAGTTTCCAAATTTTCTGAGTTCACATATTGAAGATGTTTTCATTAAGAAGGAATCTCTCAGTCTTGGGCTGTTCTTTAAGCCTTTGTCTTTGATGAAACGGTTGTTGCAGGCTTTATAGTCTCTCTAATTAATATAAAAACCCCAAATCAAAACACAAGTCAGTCAGATTAAAACATTTGCAGCACATTTTAATTATAGTCTTTGTAAGGCTTTTCCTTACGACTATTTTCAAGCCTCCTTTTTATGAAAGATTACGAATCAAGGACACAAGGCACTGGCAAAGAGAGAAAAGGACACCTGACCCAATAAGCCATCCCCTTTAAGTTTATCTCACACCCATTTTCTTGCTTAGTAACTATATCCTTTGATTCCCTCCCTGTTCAGACATGCAGAGTTCTCTCTTAAACTCATTTGAGCTATTTGCTTTGATGGCTTTACTTGGCAACTGCACTAAGTGAAATTCTCTGCTTGAACTCTTTGTGTGCTTCATCTCTCTGCATTTAAATTGTGGTCTCTAACATCTGAATCATTCATCCTGTGAATATTTTGTCCTACCTTTGCTATCATTCCCCTCTCATAATTCTAGACTTATCTAGGTCATTTCAAGAATTTCCCAATTGTCTTCTTTTTTAAAAAAAAAAATTAATCATACTAAAATAGTCTAAAAAGCTCATTTCACTCCGGTTGCTTATGACAGATGCTCTAGGCTAAGGAAGCCCTCTTAACCTAAACCTCAAAACAACATGGTAGAAAAACTTAACAAATACAGTTTATTAAAGAATATAATTATCTCTCAACTCAGTTTTGGAAGTCAGATTCTTTACTTTGACTTCTGAGCTCATAGCATCTTGTATTTTGCCAGGAATTTTATGGATGTTTAGCCTGAAATACTTATCAGCCCATTATTTTCAATCTCTCTGAATTTTTTGGCCCCATCTGCCTATAAAATGAAGCAATTGTTAAACTGAATCTTAGTGCTGCGTTACATCACCCGTGGTAGGGCAACGGAGAAGACCAGATTAAAAATGGAAAACAAATGAACCAACAAACAAACCCCACCACAGAACATGAAGACACCTTAAAAAACCTTTTTGCAGTCTAAGAAGTGGAGTTGAAGTTGCACTTGAGTTCTAAACTCTTGAATTCTATACACTTCAAGTTATTTTAAGATCTGGCAATTTTGCCTCAGGTCTGCAATGCAGGTGTAACTACTGCCTGGCCCTAAAAGGCTGTGTCTGTACAACAACATGAGTACCTTCCGCAGTGTGCCCCACAGTCTCCAAGCTGCAGTTGCCTCTAGTAGGGATCCCTTACAAGTCCATTCCCTGCGTGCATGCCTGGGCTGGCTTCCCGGGGAGAGCAAAGAGAAGGTCTTATCAACTCGAGGCAGTGCCACACTGCAGCTGCAAAGAGCACCATGGGATTCATTACCCTGGGTGTGCACAGAAACAAAAAAAAAACATCTCTTCTTTATCCAGTAAGTTATAAGGACACAGCTCAGTGCTCATTAAGAGAGATCAGACATATGAGAAGGACAAACTTCGAGTTTTTAGAGGGAAAAAACAAATTTCTGTTCGTCTTACCAAAACTGTTGCTCTCTATAAAATAATCAGAGAGAGCAGACAGCAATCTAAACCTTAGGATATTCGCCAGTTTGGGGGGATGGTCTTTGCTGTGGTCCTGGTTTCCAGGACAGTACCGATGTTTTACCTAAGGTATTTTTCCAAGTAAAATGAGCAAGGCAGCAAGAGAAGGAATTGAATTGGCTTTTCTCATGCTCTAACTTAATAGTGCAATAACTAGGCTATTAAGTAGAAAAGGACCAGTCATGTTTTCAGAGGCACAAATTAGTCCTACTCTGCTCACCTAAGGAAAGCTCATGCTGCTAACCTGCCTTCAGTTCAGGACTGCTGGACCAGGGACTCCAAGTGGATTTCCTATCAACTCCAGAGGACGCTCAAGGCATTGGACTATTAGATTAATCACATTCCAGTTGTCTCCCGGTAGGCCAGCTCTTCTTAATAACCTACTTCTGCCTAAGCTTAAGCACCTGATGTGTGCAAGCTAGCAGAAAAGCCATCCTAAGTTTCCTGCATATTCAGTGGAAAGAAATAGGCAGCTCATGAGAAAGATCCACATTTTCAAGCACAGGATTTAATCCCAACCATCATGCAGGTATCTATAGCTACAACTAAGCTTCACAACCTATGAATCCCTGCATTCAGACATGTCATTGCTCACATTTGCCTCTGTAGCCAGAAAAGACACATAAATATCTTCCTTGAAACCCCTTCCCTACTTTTGCTTTGATGGAAAGAAGATATGAATGCACAAAAGATGCAGCTCTCTGTTTGGAACGCTGAACCATTCCTATACAGTGAGCTAGCTGCTACGAATATTTTAAAATGTGTTTTTGTGATAGGTTGGCCCTGGCCAGCAGCCAAGCAAGCACCCAGGGAGCTGTTTGTTCTCGGCCTTCCCGCAGTGAAATGAAGAAGAAAATAGGAAGGGCAAGAGCAAGAAAACATGTGGTCAAAATAAAGACAGGGAAGTGACTTACCAACTATGGTTGCAGATAAGACAGGCTCAACTTGGGGAATTTAACTTAAAACTGGCTTGAGTATTGGGAATCAAAGAAGAAAAACATTTAAACTCTAAGGAGAAACACCTTTGATCCCCCTTTCCCAAACTCAAGCCGGTACAGTGTTGTTTGCATTCGACTCATCTATAGGAGCCACTGGTTTAGATCACCAGGATTTCAGGTACTGTACTTGGGACTGAGTCAGTGCTGTGGCCCCTAATTCTTGCACCCTAAGAGGTAAGTTGGATCTGCCCCTCAGAGGTTCAGTAGAGGGCTGTGACATACCATCGGTTTACGTGAAAAATTATACCCTAAGAGCAAAATTAGTAGAGCTTTTCAGAACCAATTACAGTGACCTTCCACTGGACACATTAGGCTGAAATATTTGCTTCGATTTGACTTTTTGTTTTTACTTTCTGCTATAATCATGACTTTAATTTGCCTCTGTTTTGTTGCTTTGGATCATTTTTAAACTGCTCTGTGCATTACTTAAATAGTAACCTTTGCATTGTTATTCTACCACACTGACCTCTAATACAATTTCCCCCCTTTTGGATTGATAGTAACTAGAAAAATATGCAAATATCCTGTAATTCCTTTACTCAATGCTGAGGTTTGTTTGGCACTGTATTTATTTTTTTTTTTAATTTTTAATTGTTTTGTTTGGTTCTTGTGATCAGCTTCTTGATCACCAAATATAATTTTAATCAACATTTCTGTGAAGCATTTAATATTCCTTAGAGAGTTTTTCTTAATAATTCAGAATATTTAGTGGCTAACAGAGGTGCTTTATCTTCATAGCTCCTGGCAAAAAAAAATAAATAAATAATTTGTACAGAGGTGCAGAAAGCATGGATAGTTTTACTACATCACCCACGTTTCTTTGATTACCTTTTTTTTCCCCAACCACATCTATTGGTCTAATGAAAGTAGTTTATAATTATCTTCTTTAATGGTATCAAAGTGCAGTACACAATGATACAGGCAGAGAATCATAGCAAAGAATTTGGCTGTCATAAGAGATCACATAATTGCACACTGGCACTTTTCCAAAACCGGGCATTAAACTGGTGAGGGGAAATATTAATCCTCTCAAACCCCAGCTCCATCGTTCAAGAATCTCTGCGTGGCTGGAAGCAAAGGAAAGCACAAGCAGAGCTAATTCCTAGGTTTGGGAAGGACCTCTTCACTCCAGCAGCTCGGGGAGTATGGACACTTTGAGGAAGGCAATACTCCCCCCACCGCTCATCCCAGCATCTGCCCATAATCATGATCATAATTAATGGGAGAAATTTGTATCTTATTTTTTTTCTTTATGCCCGATTGCCAACTATCAGCAAGAAAGCTTCTCATTTTCACCATATTTCTGACAGAGTTAACTTGTTTTCTGGACATCTAGGCCAGGTAGGCAGAAAGCAAACTAGGTTTACTCAGCAGCCCCCAAACTGCAGTAAAATAATCGCCTTTTAAAGAACTTACAGGGACTCCACCAAGGCAATAAAATATTGACACATTTCACTCAGCTCCTTTAGCACTCAGCACTAAGCCTGATTTCAAAAGTAAATAATAAAATACACAAGAAGATCTCAGGAAAAGCCTGGATGGTTGTGCTTGTCAGAAACCTGAGTTAGCTCCAAATGTGCTCACCTGCCTGTAACCATTACTGTCAGCAGTGAGCTAAGGTGTGGTGCACGTATCTGTAACCGTGGATCTGACCTCTGTGAAAAGAGCTAAGTTGTGGAAGAAAGCTGTGAGGAGCGTGTCTGGGACCTCTGCCCGTGCATCCTCTGTTCTTTGGCTCGGATACCACATTGAGACTCTGGTCCTGAGTCTGCCACATGCTGTAGGTTATTGGTTACTATCACCAAATCTGCTCTGCTCCTCCTGTTTGGGTGGTGTGGGACTGCACCCCTTGTCACTGAGGGCACTGCCCTGCTCCCCTTGTTGACTCGGCTTGCTCCCTGTTCTAGAGCCGCCTGCTTATGCTACTGCCTTCCCTTGACCCCAAGGTGATTTCAATAATGCACATCCCAGAAACAAATTGGTTGCATTTCCTTCCAATTGTCTCTTTTTATTAGAAAAAGAATTAAATACAAACTTTATTTTTCTTTTTTGTTCATAGTGAGGGTTTTTGTTGGTTTTATTATTTAAGGAAATCTCAAAGAAATGGGCTTTTGGCACTTTGAATGATATTTAAGTACAAGGCAGATGTGGGACTCCAACCAAGTGCATTGCTTCCCATTACTTTTTTTTTTTTATCCAACCCCTACTGTGTTGTGCAGTTGAGCTGGAGGGCCCAGATGCCACTGCTGCTCTAAATACCTCTGTAAAATGCAAGTCTGAGGGAAATGCTACAGCTGTGCCACCTCCTCTCATTGTTTCAGGGACATTGCTATCCCCAGGACCAGTGGTTTTTGGGTTGCACCCAGCTGTTTTGTACACTGCTTGTGACTGCTCGTGGGTTAGGCAGCACTGAAAAGAAGGCTGTAATTTGAAGGTTTGGTTGCTATGTGATTTTTAACTGCCCCCTCCCCAATAATTTTTGCCCCCTTCTCTTCTCTTTGTAAAATGTTTCAGACTCAAAAAAAGAAGTGTATTCTTTCTCGAAGTGAATCAAGAGGAGAAAAATGTCAGCTCTTATGAACAAAATAATAGCCCTGAAAATCTTAAGTCTGGTTCAAATTACCCCATATTTCTCTCCTATAATGTTTTCACATACTTCAGTACAAGAACTACAGTACTGCTTCTGTAAAAATCAAACTTGCAATACCTCAGACAATTTTGTTTGTAATTTACCCATATTCCAACACATACATGCTTATTTGCAACATTTCTAAATAAAACATCAACAACAAAGGCATCCTCCATTTTATTGGAACTGTGGGGATCAACAGGGCAATTCACGGGTTGTTCTTATTATTTGGATGATGGATTTGAACAAGTAGGAAAGTTTACCGTGAATCTGATAAAGGAAAATACAGTTCATTTTATTTATAAAGCTATTTATAAATCACCTATTTAGAGAACATAAATAATACCATGTAATTTAGAGGACAAAATATGTAGTATAAATAATGAATATTCTCAGTGATCAGCTCATGAACGAATCATGAGTTAAAATGTATTGACACAAGCTATTTACTGAAGAATTGTAAATGGAAAAATATATTTGCAAAATTCATAAACTGTACCCAGGTAATTTGCAAAGTGAGGAGAGTTAAATTGTACAGATTCTATTATCCTGAATGTATGAATAACTTATATACATGGCCATTCAGCTGATGGACTCTACCTGTAGAAAATAGACTTTTTATTGCCTTCTGTTCAGTAGTTCCTTACAAACCATGAAAAAAACCAGTAAGACTTCTCTGAGCTAGCTCAGATTATTGATACATCTCGGCTAACTCAAATCAGTTGAGTCTTGCTGGTGCCCTGAATCTCCTCAGTTCTCTTAAACAACCGCCTTTATTAATATCCAAATGCATGGAATTGACAGAAAATACTGTCCCAAAAAAAACAGATTTTATGTGGTTTGAATTTATTTTGTTAAATCAAAATGAATCAGTAGTGTTTTGAATGTTTACGCTGCCATGTAATATTCATTTGTAGGTGTTTAACGCTTGAGGGACAAAGCAGAGTCTGTATTGTGCTAGGTGATTTATGAACACCAGACAAAAGAGAGTCCAAACCTATTACAATCTAAGTAATTAAAGTATCTGTAATCCTAGTTGCATAATGACACTTAGGGTTAATGTCATGCAAAACAAATTGTCTGAGATTTCATGTTTTTTCTCATGCTTATTTTTAAATGCTTATCTACCTTTGTGTCAGTAACACTTCCAGCACAGCCTTTTTTTTTTTTCTTTTCTTTTCTTTTTTTCAGAAATACTTGAAGAAATGCAAGGCAAGCCTCATTGCAGGCAACACCAGATTTCTCATTCATGGGTCTGGCCAAGAAAAAAGTGTGAAGTTGAGCTGCACAACAGGCTTTTGGTTTGCAAAGTTCACACAAATATTTTCTCAAAACAAGTTGTTACAGCTGAGAGGGTACACGCCAAGTCACATTGAAATCCAAACAAATATTTACAAAAACTGCGAGGCACATAGCTACTAGGCAAATATTTACACAACCCCCCTGACACAATACACCACGTTCTGCAGAACTTGACTTTCAACTTCCTGCAGCGTAGGAAGATAATTCAAGGCTATGCTATGAAGAAGTCTTTTGTTACATTACTGTGGTCTATCCGAAGCCATAGTGAAAATCTCCTGATGAAATGTATTCTCAAGAGCGTTACTGACTGAAAAAAAAAGACCTGGATGACTTCAGCTAAATGTTGTGTTATGGAGACAGATCACCACTGCTATTCTGATCTGAAATGCCACTTCACATATTTTGAGAATGAATGATTGTGCCCTTTTTCTTCATTTGTTTTCAGCCAAATGAAATGGACAGAAATATTAAAAACAAAGCAGTTTTAGATCATGGATGTACTCTCTTATGCGGTGTAGAGGTTTTCACCTACAGAATGCAATGACTACACTTAACTGCTTTCTCTGGACTCACTCTCCAGACTGCAATTTGGCAAGATCCAGACTGTTACAGCTAGAAAGGGGTTATTCTTTACCTTTCAACACAAACTGTATTTTCTTACAGTTAAGACAGGTTTTACTTATCGAGCACAAAACTCTATTTCCAGCTAAAAGAGAAAAAAATAAATTAAAAAATATCTTGTGAGATAAAAAATATCTTACGAGAAAAATGGGAAAGAGATTCTGGTTAAGAATGATTCTGTCTTTTCTGCCTTTTTTGAATAGGGAAAAAGCTAAAATGTGAGCACTAAGGTTAAAACTGAATATGAACTCACTTGAAGACAATCCCATAGGAAAAAATGAGAAGTAACCTCGATGATATCAGCATCCTCCAAAGAGATCACTTGACCTGCTCCAGTCATGAATTTTGAATCCAATTTAAGTATGTATCAGAAAGATCTATCTCAAGCTATAGCTGTAATATATTATTTTCTGAAATTCCAATATACTGATAAAATAAAAGTGATGAGAAAAGTAAACAATGGCTTTTAATATACAGTTTTTCTTAGACCATTGTCAGAGCTTGCCAGTTTAATAGTGTAGAGAGAGTAACTACAGTACATGGGTGTGCAGTGAGGTGATTGCTTTTTATTACTGCAAAACTAAAAGGTCTTTTTGCAACAGCTTTTTAGAGGTAGGAAGACACAGTAGGTCTTTCATTCAAAATCCTTTCCTATTCAGAGATCTAATCTGATGATGAAGTGGAAATGAAATGTAAGAAGATACGTTTTTGAGTTTGATGTCCTAGATGCTTCTAATCCCCCTAATCAGAACAATATCAAGCTGTTGAAAACCGTGGCAGGTAGTTAATCCCACCTAATGAATATGGCACCATTTGCTTTCCAAATGCCAGACATATAAATACAGTGTCAGTTAAGATAAATTCTGTCTCACTTTGCGCTCCTAAACTCCAGTTTACCCTAGATTTTAATTTACATGTTCTCATTTGATTTTATCCCCTTTTGGTTTTTTTTAGGAGAGGTGATTGTTTGGTGGCTGCTGTTGACACAATCCATTTTTCTTTAAGTTATGAGAGTGTTTTCTTCAAATGAGTTCTTCACTTATCCCCTCCTGTTACTTAAAAGCTCCAAATAATAAATGCTTAATAAGCTTATATCCTGATTTAGCTGATCTTTAATTTGAATTACTTGCTTATATTAAGGAGGAGTTTCTGATTTTCATATAAATTAATTTTCTCTTCATTGCTGGCATGCTCTGTGAATGTAGAAGAAAGATTTTGCCATTTTCACCAGGATTTTTAAATGTCTCCTTTGTCCAATTTATTCCAAATGTGATGGATAGTAGCATTATAACTCCCAGTAAGAAGTCTGGAAGGTGTGCATTGCCTTCTTATATCATGTACATATATATCTTCTAAACCAAAATTCTAGTGCAGATTCTTTATTTTGATCTTCAGTTCATATTTATTTTCCAAAATACTATTTTTTTTTTTTTCAGTGCTTCAAAGGTGTTACATTGGTGATTCAGAAGATATGATTAGTAATGCTCTGAATGTAGTGGAACTTGCCACTATATTAATTAAAATTTGTAACAGACGTGGTACTTGCAAATCTTACTATTGACACCAAGGTCAATGGGCTAACAAGCAACCCAGAGGAAAAGAATAGATTTATACATGACCCTAAGAATTTTCAAAAATTAACTAAAAATGTTGTTATTCAGGAAATACCAAGTAGTAAAAGCTAATGAGCTGCAAGAGCAGAGTGGTGAAAGGTGGTCTATGCAGCAGATCTCCAGAGGAGGACCTGTGCATTACAACAGGCCGTAGACTGGATGGGAATTAGCAATGGCATGCAGTGGTGGAAGTGGCAGCTGTGAGTGCATAAACATGAGTGTCATTTGTAAAATTTGTCAAATAATTTTTCATCTCTGGTTTTAGTGGCTTGTGCTAGAACAGTGTGGACTCTTAGGGAAAGAACGAAAGAAATGGGATGATTTACTTGGGAAGGTTATATGAAGAAGATACTCAGATATGTCAAAAAGAAGGGAATAAATTATTCTCCAAGTCTACTCTGTGTAGGATAGTAAGTGACAGTCTTACAGCACAACACAAAAGATTCCAGTTGCAGACTAGGAAAAAAAAAAAAAAAAAAAA
>VWZK01002066.1:64831-86779 GCA_013396935.1 Baryphthengus martii
AAAAAAAAAAAAAAAAAGCACACAAATAAACAATTACTGAAAATGAAGGCCCAAGAGTAATGCAGAATATCCATTATGCAGCTTAGTCAAATATATCTCTGGAATAGCACAGCTATAGCTGACCCTGCCATGAAGTAGAGAAACAGTCTACATGGCATCACTTCTCTCTTTCCCCACATGCTGTAAATCTCAGTGTGGATGGACGCTTTAAAAAAAGATTTCACCTCCTGTCTTTCTTATCAGACATCCCTGATCTCCACAGGGACAGGTTTCTCTAGTCTCTTTCCGTGTGCTCGCTCTTTCAGTAAATCATCTAAATAATGCTCACCTGTCATCAAACATTGCTTCTGTTTCTTTTGAAAAGAAATATCATAGCAAAACACATCCCAAGTTTACTGGGCCATTTCACTCCATGACACGTGGATTAGAATATTCACCATTGTAAGATACCGTTGCTAGCAATATTAGTTTGGGAGCTTTTTTCATTAGCTTTTCTCATAAAAATAAGCTCAAAATAAGCACTCAGTGACATTTTCCTTTTCCAAGCACTCCATAAATTACTGTACCTATTGAGAATGCGCTTCTCAAATCCACACTCACTCATTTGCTTTTTCACTAATTCACTCTTGTTCTAAAAGCATCAGAAACGTGAAATTACGATGATCTTTTTCGAGACTTCCTTTATGATCAATGTAAGTAATATGAGTTGATTTGCAAATTAGCATCTTGCTGCTGTCTTTTGCACAATTAAAAGGTTATCAGCTCTTGTGCTCATGCTGAAATCGGTGGACTTACTGGAGCTCGCCCTGAGTGCCAACCAAGGACTCATCTACTTGGTACAGAATGAACAGTGGGGTGGGGGGCTCTTATGATCACCCTTTAATTTGAGCTCAGATATTTCATCAGTTTAGAGAACTGACTCCTTTTTTTTGCCAGTTAGCATCTCCTTTTAGCAGACAAGAACAGCTCTTTCAAATGGATCATGATTCCCACAAGGTGATGCTTCCTTATCGTATTGGAAACAAGATTTTGATCAAAATACTCTAAACTTTAAGGATATTTTGAATCTACTATGATTAATTAATAGGCTACTTTCCTTATCTAATTTCAGTCTAGTTTTACTTTCCTTTCTTGGTTACTCTTTCATCATGATTAGTACAAGATGACTTTCTATCCCTTTTTTTTCCTCATTTTTATGATTTTATCCACTTCTGGACAAACAAATGACTAATGCAAACATGGCAAGTTTTTCTATCATAGTTTAAGTAAGTGTTTTTGAGCCCATCATATTATTTGCAGTATCCTAATTGTCTGCCTCCTAATTTGCATTATGTTAATTACTAAGATAATACAATACAACGCTCTAACACAGATATTTGAAATAGCTGAATAGTTTTACTTGTAGTAATTAGAAGTAGCAACAAATAACAATTTTCTTTGCAAGATGTTAGGCAATTATATGTGGTTTTTTTTTTCTCAACGTCACGTTTTCAGTCATTTTATGATTGCATATTTTGCTGCAAAATTCTTACCTGCATTTCTTCTTAGTAATAAATCAATAAATTAAAGCACTGGCATTCTGTCACTGTGCTACAACAACAACAAAAAAGCTATGTTATCTGGCCTAGAAATATAAGCAAAAATCTAAATGTACTATTAGCCTTTAAGACACTTTTTTTCAAATGTCATTCTTTGAGGATGAAAACATGTTTGCTTTGTAAAGCTCTTAACATTTCAAGCTGAAAGGCTTGAATAAGCTTTGAACTCTGGGGTTTGTGGTGCCTATAAATTAAAGGGAAAAAATAACATTAAATAGTACTGCAGCTTGTGAGGCTGCCTGCTTCAAGTCTCTGAGCATCTCAAAGTCTTCAGACCATACAATTTTTCTTGGAGCAGCCTGCGAGCCAAAAGACCCCATGTATTCCATAGAAAGTTTTTGCTTTATTTGGACATATCCTTATATGAGGCATAAAATGAAAGTGGATTCTCTGTAATAATAAACAGCTGGATATCTGAACAATTTGCTGCCCATACACTAAAACATGTCAGTGGAAAGCGAGTACAGTGCTGATCCGAAACACCTTTGTCCCTGACATGCGTATCTGCCACCTTTGACTAGGGCCCTCCAGCTCTTTCAGATGCTGGGAGCTACAGTCAGGATTTAGCTGCTTGTGATGAAAAAACCTGTGTGCTTAATTTTCTGCCCTTTGAGGAGAAAATGAGGAGCAGAGCCTAAAACCAGAGCAAACCTGTCCCTTGAAGCCATATACAGTAGGCCCTCTCACTCTATGCCTCCTTCTCTTTTGAACCTCACCCTTTTTCCCAGGATTGAGAATTTTTTTTTTTTTTCCCTTTAATTAACATCACAAAAAGTTAACAAAATGACTTCTAATTAACCATCTATACATGTGACTTCTCGGCAAAGCTGAAAGGAGGCCTGTGAGCGCAATTTCTGAACAACAATTGCAACACGGATTTCTGGATTATATAAATGGTGACTACTGAGAAAACAAAACAGACAAGAAAGGACTATTTTCCTTTGAGAATATTTTCCAAGCAAGAGGCTGCTCCACAGACACAGCACCGGTAGTTTTGAAGTTTGTGTGAATTTTGTGATTAGATCTTCCAACAAAAAAACCCTGAAAAGCTGTCTTTTGTCTTATGTGTCCTTCCATCACAAGGCAAAGTAATAAAATACTAATAATGGCTCACAGAGGCTGTAAAGAGACCCTAAATCCTTTAAACAAATGGTTACAGTCTAATTGTCTCATCTGCTCATTGGTATTATAGCCTTCCATCAACAGTGTGCTGTTGAACTTGTAGACTCTCCAAGTCACAGATAGGCTTTAAAGAGGGGAGATAACTTTTATTTGTTATGGGCAATAAAACCAGAGTCTCTACTGACTGTCTGTCTGACAAGGAGGCGTCTGATCCTGTGGATTCAGTCAGGCAGGACCCAAATTGAAATAGTGTCTAAAAGGCAAGGTAATGGAGGAATGAGAAGTATAAAACCTACACAATAAAATTATATTGCAATGAGAGAAAATTACAAAATGAGGAGCAGAGCCTAAAAATAGAACAAACCTGTCCCTTGAAGCTATATACAGTAGGCACGGTTGCTACTGAAACAGCATCGTGCTGGTTTGCTTTTATTTTAGACTCAGTCGTGGTGATATATCAAGGCTGGGTTGAAAGAACAAGATGATGCATGTGCCCAACTCCACACTTACACACCAAAGGCTCACTGTGTTCCCCTAGTCCACTGCGTCATTAAGATGTTTCTATCTGCCATAGATGGTGTCTTTGAACAGGCAGTTGTTTTGTTTTTTCTGCATCTTCCAGCATGAATTAAAAATACCCACAGATCTTGAAAATGCGACTCTAGTTATTTCCTGATTGGAAGAAGATGTTACATAGAAAGAAAGGTTAGTTATTAAATCAGCTAGCAGAGACAACAAAGGTATTGCATACACATGGACACACATGCACACATGAATACAGCCTTCCACTATGCAGCTTTTGCAGTTTTTCCTCCAACCTGTCTCCAACTTATTTGATACCACTATCTTATAATGACACCTGCTACAAAAGCTTAGTGGAGCCACTGACAGCTCCCCTGGAGTTGCTGCCTGTCAGTGCCTAATTCTCAGTCAGCAGTACATACAGCTCTAACATATGCTGTATTTCTAATTTTCTTTTCTTTCTCCTTGGGGCAACCTATACTTATTATCACTGTGGATAATACTCCTAGTTCTGTTTTCCTGCCAGACCTCCTTTTCGTGAAGTGAAGGTGCAAATGCAGTCTGGAAACCATCATAGTCTAATTGTGCACTTACATTTTAAATCCCTGACTAGAAAACAACTCTTTGCTCCCATTCCTTTGATGTCCAGAGCTAATCCACTCAGTTTTTCAACAGAAGTATTTTCCCTTTGTTTCAAGCTAGCTTTGGAAAGGAACTTTTGCTAGTTTTACTATATGAATGCTCAACTTGTGATGGCCGCTTTAGCTTAGGACAATCAATAAATATCTTAACAGTGATAAAGAATTATTTTCTTTCCTTCCTCTTACCACAAGGTTTTTTAGCCCTCTGGAGTAAATGACAACATCCTTTTGCACGTCTGTCAAGTTAAAGCTTGCACTGACAAAATAAGTGAGGTTCTCATTTGATTTTCATCCACTAAAATCAATAGTGGTATACTAGTATGAAAATGATAAAACCAGAATGGGATCCAATTCTTAAACTTTTAGTTTCACTGGCAGACAGACACATCCAGCAAGATGATGCAGGATTATTATATGTAAAATACTCTTTTAAAGCCATATTTTAAATGATGAATCCAGAACTTCAGTTTACTGTGAATACTGTTAGTTACCTGAGATTAATGAAAAACTTTTTATTTTTGTAACTAATATAATTGTACTAGAAAGAAAAGGGGCTCAGCAGACATTGGGGATTCCATTTGTTCCCATTGATCTAAGAGATGATATGAAACAACTTCCCTTAGAAATTTGTTTGAACTGTGCTCAGAAGAAGTTCCACATCTATGTGGAAGTCTCTTACCTTTATTCTTTCCCCCAAGCATACACATCCAACACTTAAAATCCACTGGCTACCAGATTATTTGCATAGGTAATTTCACAGGGTTTTGCAACAAGGACTACAAGCTGATAATGAAAAAATAACAGTATTCAGATTTTTATGTAAGAGGGTTTCTGATCCTCTTTCCTGTAGTAAACTAACATATAATTGCATTTTAGAAAAATTTAATTAAAGGAAAAAAACCCAAACACATTAAACTTCTGACCATATGCTTTCACAGCAGACTTCTGCTTCTGTTCTGGAGGACTGATCGTGTATGCACAACGCTGCATCCCTAACTTCAGATGGAGCAGTGTCCACACCAAGAGACTTGTCCTACATAGAGTGAGCACTTTGACAACCAGGGGAAAAAAAGCAAACGGCCTGATTTAGATAGGTAAGTTATAATTTCAGTACCTACACTGCAACCTAGAGTAAACAAATAACACACACAAAAAAGACCTGTCAAGTAATTTAGAATAACAAATATATGCAAGAAAGTTGTGATACGTTTGTAGACATTCTGCAGACAGAAAAGGAGGCTAAACTCACTTAATAAATGATTCATAGTGAATCATTCTCTCAGTATAGTAGCAAAATAAAATGCATTTTTTACATGCCTTCCATGGGAGCTTGTAGACCTAGGAAAAATTCTTTAGGTAGAAAATCTGACTTTCTTACGAAACTATCTATAGAGACATCCAGCAAGCTGGACTCCAATATAATTTTACCACACATTTGTCTCTTCATAAGCAAAGCTATTGCAGGAATAATAAAAGCTTTCTGCTACTAATCTGCTAACCTCACATAGAAATGATTCAGCAGGAAACTCCATCTGCAAAGTGTTGTATAAACTGCTGTCAATAATGTCACGGTTTAACCTCAGCTGGCAACTAAGTACCACACAGCCACTTGCTCTCTACCCCTCAGCGGGATGGAGGAGAGAATTGGAAAAAAAAAAAACTAAAAAAAACTTGTGGGTTGAGATAAAGGCAGTTTAATAGGATGGAAAAGGAAGAAAATAATAGTAATGATAATAATAATAATAAAAAAGAATAATAAAATTGATGAAAACTTAAAAGTATTAGAATATACAAAAGAAGCGATGCACAATGAAATTGCTCACCACTTGATGACTAATACCCAGCCAGTTACCTAGTAGCAGCCTCCAGCCAGATTTCCCCCCAGTTTATATACTGTGCATGACATCATATGGTATGGAATATTCCTTTGGCCAGTTTGGGTCAGCTGTCCTGGATGTGTTCCCTCCCAACTTCTTGTGCCCCTCCAGCCTTGTTGGTAGCAGGGCATGAGAAGCTGACAAGTCCTTTATTTGGTATAAACCCTGGCAACAACTAAAGCATCAGTGTGCTATCAACATTATTCTCACACTAAATCCAAAACATAGCACTGTACCAGCTGCTAGGAAGAAAATTCACTCTATCCCAGTTGAAAACAGGACAAATATAAATCATGAAATCAACCATTTTGTTTCAATTGTTTGGGGAGAGCCATCAGAGACTTGTTTTTCCCAGATTCCTCTTTCATGAGCTGTCCTTTTTTGACAGACCTGGTTTAGTAGCAGCAAATTCTGTGTCTCTCAGGAAAGTGAGCATGAAAGTTTGGCAACTTGAGCCTTTCCCTTTGACACTGGGTGAGCTAGATCCTTGCGGCTTGCTGACATGCTTTTATTTCTTCCTCTTTTTCTTCTGATAGGGTGATATGTATGCTGTTCAGACAGCATTCTCGCAGAGAACCCCCGAAGGACAAACAGCCTGTGTATCTGATTGCAAATCAGCCAGCTACCTGATTCCTAGAACAGCGGAGTAATTGGCTGGGGATTTGATCTGTTTCTCTGGCTGATGCCAATAAGCAGGCATGTTTATTAACAATTTACTTAAGAACACAGATTGATTTCAGAAGAGAAAGATCGCCAGCCTCTGTAAGGTGCAAGCAAATGATTTCTTCCGGGCCCTTAAATAATCTGTTATTGCCAAGGTATCTGTTTGCATTGGTCTTTGTCTCAGGGTTTTAGACCTAAGCGCTGAACATGCAGAGGAGGCACAACATGGGGTGAAAAGGTTTTTCTTGTTTCCTGAAGAAAACCTGCAGAGTAAGTGCTTTATAAGTAATACAACTAGCTGAAAAAAAACCACATCCGACACCTGCCTCAGGCTTCCTGGACAATATTAGGCAACACCATGTTGCTAACTAATTTACACAACTCCTCCTTCACAGGAAGCAGATGCATATAATCAAGAATATATCAAGACAGCATGAAGAAGCTATGGAGTAGCTGTGCTCTTCTATGCTATGATGTACTCTTTGTGTTAGCATCAGAAATCAACAGCTCACCAAATTACAATGATGAACAAAGAAGCACAATTGTTTCCAAATCAGCCTTCCTAGAAAACTGGCTTACAATTTGAATTTTTTTTTTTTTGCTGTTGTTCTTTTCAATAGAAATTAGACATTTTTCTCTTCCTTCTCTTAAATTAGCCAACGTGCAGTCAAAGACTTGATGGTATTCTGTTTAGATGCTAACCTGATTTTCCCAGTAAGATTATCTTAGTCAAGAATATTTCCTTTCATGATGAAGAGAGTAATTATACTAATATTATCTGGTTGTGCTCAGGATCTAATTTAGAATTAGGTATTCTTATCTGAACAAAGTCCATTTTACAAAGTAATACCGGTAAATGTCATGTCACTTCTGATTTTTTTATTTTTTTTTTTGGTGGTTCCACTGAAGGTCACGTTGAGCAACGTATTCTGCCACAGATAACTTGTTGTCATTCATATATAACTTGTTAGCTGTTTAAAACAGTTTAAGAATGAAAAGCACTGGGTAAATGATGATGATAACTGAATTTTAAGGTCAATATTTTTTTAAAAACAACTGATGAGTTGTATAGAAAGAGGAATTGCCACAGGAAATGCTTCATTGCTTTTCCTGTAATAACCTCTCAGTCTGAACTGTAGATCCTCTCAATGTGATTATCATGGGTGCAGTATTAAATTACAATGCAGAGCACAATTTACCTCCAGAGAAGAATATGAATAATAATAAAAATAAATATCTGAGTAGGGTCTCCATTAAAGAAAATAAAATTCTGTGTAAATCTGTTTCCATGAATAAATGATGCCTAATAAGATCATAATTACCTCATTGTGATAAATATTGAACTAGTGGAGTAAATGATTTTGTGCATAACTTTTGATAAATCACACAATAGCAGCCTGTTATCAGTTTACTTCAATGAAATCCAAACAAAACCTGCATTTAATACATCGTCTTATGTCTGCAATGTTATGCCTAATGCCAATCAAAATTCAAGTTTAGTGACATTACTCACCAAGATACCAATTTCTTAGAAAAGAAAGAAATACCATATGCTTTTAGGTTTTGTTTTTTTTTTCTTATAGTACCTTCTGTTGAAATGTTTTTTCCTCCAAGTAAGATTCTAATTAATAAACACTTTGACATAAGACATGTCCTTTTCTTAACAGA
This sequence comes from Baryphthengus martii, assembly GCA_013396935.1. NCBI lineage: Eukaryota > Metazoa > Chordata > Aves > Coraciiformes > Momotidae > Baryphthengus > Baryphthengus martii. Next base: position 72,923 of record VWZK01002066.1, read on the forward strand.
CCAAGAAACTCCAGTTTTTATCACACTGAAAAAGTAAAATTTTTTCCTTAGAAATGACAGAATTTTACCTTACCAATATGAATTTATGGAGTTTTTCACACTTCTCTATTAGTTGCAGATGCATAATTTGCTCATTGCAAACAAAAGAGGCAGGTTGCTTTCCCTCATAAGTGTGTATTCTCATATCCTCAGGGAAATGTAAATGTAGTTTCAGCCCACTCTTGTGCAGACCAGCTACCTCATTAGCTGGGCACAATTCTACTACCTCTCCATTCTTTTTTTTTTTTTCCTTTTCTTTTCTTTTTTTTTTTTTTTTTCCTGGAGGGTAGTGTTCATATACATGAAGAACTCTTTATAATCCAGTCTATTTTCCAGTCCTACTAACTCACAAATTCCTCACAACTTACATCTCGAAAGGGGGTCATTCCTGATGAGTAGAACCTAATTGTGAGGTAAAGATTAATAAATTGAGTATGAAGTGGTAGAACTCAAAGGTTCTGGAATATGAAATTCCAGGCTGTAAGTAGACAGGCTGGATTGTGCCTATGTTGATTCTACCCCATGACTTTGAGACTGTATCAGTTTGATATTAAAAAAAGTCACTCAAAAGTGTTTGCAATATTATTATATTAAAGGGGTACCTTAAAGAGGTAGTTTCAAGAGGCAGAATGCCTAGAAGTTGGAAGAAGACAGAGAAGAGAAGCAAATATCTGCAAGAAGAAAGTGACATACAGACAGCGAATGAAAAAAGGAGTAAGGAAAACATTTGCCGTTCTTGGGTACAGATGTCTGTTCATAAAGACATGAAAACAAGCATCTGTATCTTTTATAGTACTTTTTGTGGTTTTCTTTCAGGACATGGTCTTTTCATTAATTTTATTGAAAATGAATCAGTGTCCTCAGTAAAGGGCACGACGTGTGGATACACATGCAAAGAACCCCTACAACTCAGTCCCGACAGAAAAAAAAGACTATTATTAGAAAATTATTATTATTAAAGAAAAAAAAAAAATCACTGCCAATGGAGACATGACACCTGAAGTCTAAAATAAAGAAGAGCTTTTGACTGTGATAGCATCCCTGTGATATCCCTGTTTACCTGCAATTCTTACAGAACCTCATGAAGACGTATCACCACACTGCAAAATTCACTCAGGGCAAGACAAATTTATTTGCTGTTTCCTCAATAAATGCTCTTGACAGCCTTCACATTTCCCCTTTTCTTTATTTTAATTTCTGATATTTCACTGAATCCTTTTCTTTCAATGACACTCTTATTTTCCCATATTTTCCCTTCTAGGTTCTTCTGCATTTTAAATCTCTCATTTTTCTTATGTTCTTCTTGCCCATGTTTGTTTTCCAGCTTACTGTTCATCATGCATTACACTGATGCCAGAGGCACAAAAAATATAAGAGAATGGAAATGCGCTTCAGAAAAAAAGACATCTGTCATCCACAAGTCTTTTGTAACAACTAACAGTAGGGTCATGTTCAACACAATTGTCTGAGAAAACATTGAACAAGGCTGCAGAGTCATAGTTTGGCCACTAGCTCCTACACTTATCAATACGTCTGGATTTTTATGTTTCACTTGGCAAACTGGAAAGTAATAGAGAAATGGTTAGGCATTGTTTAATATGTTTTAATCCTAGATTGAGTCATGTAGAGCTGTCTGCTGTACGAGTAATTAGACATGATACAGTAGGATAGTAAGACAGTCAATTGGCCTTGGAAAAAAGGCATCTTATTTGATGGTATTCAAAGAGTACAGTTATTAAACCTTGATCTTGACACAAAAATAGTTTTAAATCTGTGCAACCATCAGGATAATTAAGCAGAGACTGGTGATAGAAGAAAGGATGCTGATTTGTTCCCACTGATACACTTAAAATGTGATGAATCTGAGCTGGGGTTTGAGTCATTCACAGAGGTGGCTGCCAAGGCTAAAATTTGGATAAGGTCATGAATGTAGAGAGTGTCACTACTTGGCATTTCCAACAGTCTTCCTTCTCAAAGCTTCATTCTCTGGCTGACTCTCGTGCACTAAAGCTGCGATGCCTTGTGTTTGTTTGCTCAATACCTTACAGTTTCACATTCATAATTCTAGGGGGTTTATCTTTCTTCTGTCTCTGCCTTACTGAGAAGAGCTGGAAAACTAACTCTAATAACACCTGGGAAAAGTAATTAAAGGTATGTCCTTAAAAGAAGAATCAAGTTGGTATTTATTCTGCAAGACAAAGTCAAGGCACTCATCCCCGATACTCTTGACAGTGAGAATGATAGAGGAAGGACGGTATTTTATTGGGCAGTCTCTCGCTTGTACTCTGGCTCTCACCCCAACACAATGACTACAATCAAGAAAGGGAAATTGCATGTGTCGGTATCCTAAGGAGAAAAAGCAAACAGGGTTTATAATAACAATGTTTTGAAATTCAGTTATTAGAGAGGTTATATACAACTCTTCAAGCCCAGAGGGACTGGTTGGGGATGGGAGTGGAGGATCAGGGGGGCCAGGAAGTGTAACTATTTATTTATTGCTACAGCAGTTCTTGAAATGTCCAGCTGTGTGAAAAAGGCATTTCTGTCACTTAGGAAGTAAAAAAAGTCTTGGTCTTCAGTCTTGTTCAGACAACGGTGGATTAAAAATTAAACACAATGGTAGAATCTGAGGAATAAGGAATAAACAAAGCTCATGATCTGATATGCCATTCAAAACAGAGAACAGGTAATTATTTGGTCTATGTAACGAAGCCAATTTCTCTTTAAGGATTTCATCAGCTGCAAGAAATAACACATATACAATGGCATTATAATGGCAATATAATACTAAGATTTTAATTTGATAATCTTAAATATGAAGTATGTTGAATTGTCGTGTGTTATTGTATCTGAAACCTTATTTCTATTGTTCTGAAAGTAATAGTGAAAGTGCAAGGATCCCCAAGCCACTCTCAGACTTCATCGACAGACTGTAGCTGTAAAATTTTTCCCATACTACAGTGTATGAGCTATTTTCTGTGAGGCTCCAAAAATAACGATTTGTTATAATGGAAGCTATAACCTCTGCTGGATAAAGGCTCCCAGAGTTGAATAGAGAAGGTCCATTTTCTCTGAATTTGACTTAATGAAAAAAAACTAGTCTGTCTAGTTTATGCTTCCCTGCGATGGGAATATTTGTACGCACAGTTTCGGGAATAAGTAAAATGCAGGGCTCAGTACTCTCAGCTCACTTTACTTCACACGTAAAATCATTTGGTAACAAAACATGCTAAAGATAACACTAAATTGGTCCTTTTTTGTTAGGTCTTTAAAAGTGAAATAAGGACACACTTTAGAAGGAAATTGGAAATGTAATGACAGGAAATTGCTACAGTGGAATCTATGCTTTTAAAGTAGTGTGGTTCAGCTTGTAAATTACACCAAATTATATAGCTTATCCTTTACGGGACTTTTTCTGGTTACAACAAAAGCACCCAAAAAATATGAACATCCTTCTTCCTTAATGCTGGTATACTTCTTTTTTTTTTTTTTTTACTATTGTTTTCCTTCACTCATATTTCCGCCCCTGCACACTTGCACTTTCCCCCTGCATCTCCTAATTTACTTTCATTTTGAGAATCACCTGGATAATTTCTCATCAGTGTTCTAATTCCTCAGATTCTGTTCTTTGCCTTGAATAAGCCTGGGCTTCTTTTGAAAAGAACTATTTGATATAAACACACTAGTAATCCCAAAAGAAGCCAAGCTACATGGCAAAATGTAATGTTGCTTGTATAGTTGTTTCTAACACAAAATTTTCTAGAGTGAAGCACCTCTGTGATGCTGACAATGAACTTTATTAGAACAATTTTAAGAAAAAAAAAATAAAAATTACAGTTTCCTTTGTCCTGTGGAAGTCAATNCGTCGCAGCAGTTGCAGCAGTCGCAGTAGCAGCAGCAGCAGCAGCGGCAGCAAAGCCCGAGGGAGAAAAGAAGAGGAAAAACCCGAACTTCCTCTCCCTTTTACAGAGTGTGGCAGGGAAGGGGAAGGAATACCAGCTGCCCTCTGATCACACAGGGTCCTAGAGGTATCACCTGTGTCATCTCCCCCCCCAGCCTGTTAACTCTTAANAGAAAAAAAACAAACCAACAAACTGATAATGAATGTGGAAAACCATCAAAGACTTTAAAAATAAGAAGGCCATAAAGAGAAATGATCCACATGGAATGTCTCTGTTTACGGCCCAGGCAAACCCCACAGAGCAGGATTCCTATCNACACAGGGTCCTAGAGGTATCACCTGTGTCATCTCCCCCCCCAGCCTGTTAACTCTTAAACCACAGTGTGGAAGAAGACAACTGAGTTAGTGTCGGCGGCTTAGTTCCTTGTGGACAAATAGACAGCAATCTGCAGAAACAAATGTCTGAAGTAAAGCTCACAGAGCACAAATGCAGGTCTTAGTAAGAAAAGTTTTCTGTGCAGGGAACCAAGGCCTGTTATGACACTTAATATGGGGACATCTAGCTACATAGATTTCACAGATTAGTATAAAATAATAAAGGAAATCAAACTTAATGAGATCAAACTCAAAAGCTATTAAAGAAAAAATACTAGAGACAAAATTTGTTGCCAAGTAAAGTGTACATAGAACACCTGAAGAACAGAGGGGGTTTCTTGGTAATGCCAATAGAAACATGGTTGTAGTGGTATGAACAAACAAGCACAGAAAACAGAAGGGAATAAAAGATTCTGTATAATATGCTATGCATTTTATCCCAAGCAAAAGCACAGCAAAGGCAGTGACATGACAGGCTTGTAGTGACTATCAGTTCCATCTTGCTGCCCAAGTGCGAAAGCAGGGAAGGTGGTCCTGATGTGTCACAGCACAAACCTCCTGGCGTGAATGTGTTGCACACATCAGCAGAATAGTACAAGGTGTGCAGTGGGATGCAACTGTAGGACACATTGCAGAAGAGGAACTCAGCAGCAGTCTTGTTATGTCCTTCTTGGCTGCAAGACAGATTAAGAAACACAGATTGGGTCTAAAGAAAAACCTTAGAATTTTAAAAGCATCAAAGTAATTGCATCCCTGAAACTGAATTAAGAAGAAAAGATAGATCATGACACGCCACTCCTAGCATTTGTATTCATATGCTTTGGTACATTCATTGAATATTCAGTCCACGTAGAGCATTAATAGTCTGTCCAAGGAAAATATAAATAACTAGATATCTATATAATAAATACCTAGTAAAAAGAATTCTGAAATGAAATCAGTAAATAAAAAATGGATCCATTCATGGAGTCTACACAGGATATCCATAAACATAAATAAATTAAATTTTAAAAACTGGTACTTTGACAAGGAGTTAGGTTGTATGGGGGGTATCTACCAGAACAGTGAGAAGACAAACTTTCTACACCTCTGGTGTCAGTGTTGCCTGTACTATATGAGTTGTCACAAATAGTTAGGACCAAAGAGAACAAGGAATTCTGGCACTAAATATATCTGGGTGTTTATTACTAGCAAAATGGGAGAACCATTTAAGCAGGTAAGCTTGATGACTGCAAAAGAAATGTACTAGATAGGCAAACCTTTGAAACAAAATAGTAAGAAGACTTGACAGCCCACCTTTGTTACATTGCAACATCACTCCTAAATGAACAAGTTAATCAAACCCAAAGTGTAAAGATAAGACTGGAAGAAGAAAGTAGCAAGGTAACCACTTTCGCCACTCTGAAGATGACACTTCAAAAGAGTACTAAACACACAGTACTCAACTCACAAGAGATATTCCAGTAGAATGAGACATGCTGGAAGGTCTGATGCAAGTCAAAGTAACTTTTATGACATTTTAGTACATTGCAGCACTAGAAAAATGCACAACAAAAACTTAATCACAGTGTTTACAAATGCAGAAAATGTCACTTAAAACTGAATCACAACAAAATGCAAATCAGAGTAGCGCATATGAATTGCTTTGATCATTCCTTAGAAAAAGGAAGTGTTAGATCTGATCCAAAATAGTGAAAACAATAAAGCATTTGATAGTCCTCTCACCATCCAAAAGAGCTAGACATTTCATCTGAGATGATGACCAGTTAAAACCTGTGCTGGGGCTAATGAAGTTCAAAGAGTTGCTAAAAGAGTGCAGGAAAGGAAAGAAATACCCGTACAATGATCTTCACAAAGTGTGACGGACGTCATTGCTTCTGAAACAAAATCCCAATATGAAATTCAGTGAAAACAATGTAATAACCAAACTACTGATAGACACTCCTATCTATCTATAAGCCAAGCATAACTGCAGGAAGAGTTCAAGAGATATCAATGTAGCAGCACAGAAAGACACATTTTGCTAGTACTAGTAAGCATTGTAACCTACTGTTAGTAAGCATTTGAATAGGTCCAGCTGCATACAAATGGCAGAAGAGCTTGCAGTTTTCTTAAAACTGAAGCTTTTGGAACACAAAGCCCTCTGATTTTCAACTTAAGAAGTGTAACTCCAGATTGAATGGCAGGAGTGAAAGACAAACCTTGATTGCAGACCTTCCCTTGCACGCTTCTGCAGAAGGAGGTGATGCAAAAAACGTGGAGCAAATAAGTAAAAAATACTATAGTGTTTAACATTGTCTACCAGTAAGTCAAGAGGTAGGATAAGAGAAAAAGCAGTGACAAAGTGACAAAGTTACGCCTTTGAAAGGAAAATGTAAGGTTAGGATGTCTTGCCCCAAGACAAGCTCTCGGAGATTTTTGGAGTGAAAAGTACAGATTTACCTAAAGAATGTGACTCTGTCAGAGTTTTAACTACATTTTCAGTGGAACCAGTCTGAAAAATATTTGTGATCGTATGGTACAATGCTAAAAGCGGTCAAGACACATATTTTATTAACACAAACATGCAAATGGGAATGCTGTGTTTGTGCAAACCAGCCGAGTCAGGATTGCAAAGAACCCATGACAGTCAGTGCTGCACTTCAGAGAGTTCTGACAAGAACTGGCAGCTTCTCTACTTGAACACAGAGGAAACTGCTATTTGCTGATAGCTTGTTACAGTCATGCTTTTAAATACCTGAACAAAGCACTGTGTTTGTCAGCGCTGCAGTGAATCAAATTATGACAATTTCCACAGACATATTTGCATTTTGGATCATGGACTACACCATGCTTTGGCGTACACTTTGAAAAATTTGGGAGTGACTGTATTTGCACATCTGCCATCTGCAGTCTGTGCTACCAACTGTGCTATCAATGGCCTACTTGAATATTATATTCGAATAGTTAAGCCTTAACCTCTGTTTATGAAGTTCCTTAAGCACAGAGACTTATCTTCACTAGTGTAAGTCAGAGGGGTCTAATCAGTGATTTTCTTTTGAAGGTTTTAAGAACCAAGAGCTGTAAATCGTGAGATAGTACAATGGAGCTGGGTGATTGATAGAATGAGAAGGAAACATCAGACTCACTTTTCAGAAGAGGAGGGCTGCTGGAGTAGTTTTAACAAAGGGCTGGAAGGAATGTCCAATGAGAAGCAGCAAAGGACTTTGAGTTTGTCTAGTTTGGGGAAAAGAAGGCTGAAGGGTGATCTCATTGGTCTCTACAGCTTCCTGAGGAGGGGACATGGAGATGGAGGTGCTGAGCTCTTCTCCCTGGTATCCAGTGACAGGACATGTGGGAATAGTTCAAAGCTGTACCATGGGATGTTCCGACTGGACATTTGGAAGTATTTGTCTACGGAGAGGGTGGTCAAACACTGGAATAGGCTTCCTGGAGAGGTGGTCGATCCTCCAAGCCGTCAGTGTTTAAGAGGCATTTGGACAATGCCCGTAATAACATCCTTCAACTTCATCAGCTCTCAGTGAGGCAGTTGAACTAGATGATTGTTACAAGTCCCTTCCAAATGAAATATTCTGTTCTATTCTAAAACATGAGTGATCAGTGGTAACCTGAAATTATACTGGTAGAGCATAACAGATCTTATGAAAACTATAAGACAGTGGCCTTTTCTAATACCTGTTATGCTCTGGACAGCACTCTTACTCATACAGCTATGTGTAGTCCCTGGAAGTAGAATCTGTGGTCTGAAATACCATGTGAAGCGAGGGCAGACCCTGTAAAGACTACAGCTTATCTGCCAGTAAAATGATCACAGATGTTGGTGTGTCACCTACGAGGGCAAATAACAATATTCATTTCAGCTACAACAAAAATTTTAGCTGAAGAAGAAGACAGAATATGATACGCACTGATGTAGTTATTAACTAGAGCATTAATAATGTCATCTCCAGAACTCTTGTACTTACAAGGAGGACATGCCTTATACACAGCTGAATAACAACCTCCATCATTCCTTTACAAGCCCAGGAAGTCCTACTTCTGGCTCCCAGTGGGAGCATCCTAAACTAAGTTTCTAAGAATATATATTTGGGAATTTATAAAATTCCTATGTCATTTCCTTGGCCTTTATTGGTTGTCCAAGGAGGTATAGATAAGGTAAGCATAAGGCAAAAGCCTGGATATGATCTCCTTGGTCATCAAGTTCAGCCCCTACTACTGGAGCAAGTAGTAAGCCCAGTGACAATTTTATACAACTTCATTATGAACATAATTTAGATTTCTTTTCCTTACGTACTTGAAATGCAGTATTTCTCCTACAAAGGAAAGTGCAGGTAGCGAGTGCAGCTCTGGCCTGCTGCAGAAGTGTCAGCGCTGCTCCAGATCACAGAGCCATGGATGGGAGTGTCAAGACTCTGGCAATGAAGAGTAATTACCTTCACCTGCTTGGTAAGATGTGCCCTACTTTAAAACTTCCCTGGGCTTAGTCCAAGCAGTGGCAGAAGAAACATTGACAAGTTAGGACATATTTTAAAAGCATAGAAAAATATAGCTGGTTTGTGGTTGAATTTAGTGTATATATATCAGCATAGCCCAGCTCTTTCTCCTTGTGTTCATTCTCTGATTTGTACTTTGAAATTGTAGTTGCTCCCTGTACCACAGAAGCAGAGAACTACTTTGTACTGTAAAACAACCAATGCAACTTCTTAATTTTTTTTTTTACCTAACAGCTAAGCTATCCTTAAATGGACCTCAAAAAGGCTGAGGAAAATGTAGCAAAAGGTGATGCCAGTTCTTTAATTTGGTTTTATATTATTTTGAATCTGTTCAGTACTCTTCGTAATAGTGCCACTCATAATGACTGTATTTGGAATTAACGTAGGTTTCATGTGTAATTCAATGGGTATTCAGCGTAACTTAGCAACGGCTAAAGCGTTTTTTTCTTCTGGAAACTAGAGCATGGCTGTTGATGATTTCAGTTGGTAGACTGTGAGGCACACATTGCTTTGAATTTCCATGTTTCCCAATTAAAGGCGTAAGATGCAATTTATTTATAATGCGAATTTGTGTTGATATCAGAAATTACATAAAGAATAAATAAACCTAGCATCAAACCTCTGCAAGGTTTTAGAACTTTCTGGATTGTAGCACAGGAATAATATTTGAACCACAGAGGTTAAGTCCATAGATAATTAGAGCTACTACAAGGGAAGAAGCTTTTAAAACATACAGTATTCATACGTCTCTGAATTTCCAGGTTTTTCTATCTGTGTGGATGTATTTTGTAGAGCAAATAGGGTAGAGGAGATTTTTACTCTATAAATACACTTCTCTTAGGACTCATACTGTGTATGGCAATATGTTCTCACTAAATATATAGTCAGAAGGGTCCTTACTGTATTAACTCAGTTTAAGTAATTAATTTGTCCAAGTAAATCTATAAAAATTCTTTCCCTCAAAAATGAGGTAATAAAAAGTTATGACACATGTTGCCTAATCTATATGTAGCAGGATACTCTATATATTCAGAGGAGTTGATAAAAGTTCATGAAAGGCTGCAGATTAGCAGAATGAGCTCAGTTTTCTATAGGTCATTGATTTACAATAATTAAAAGACAGTATTCAGGTTTACTGAAGAATATTAGTTTAGCTCTTACTAGCATGAAAACAGATTTCAAGGGAGAAAAAAAAAAATTGTTGACATTAAAAACACAAGAAAAGTCTTTATTCTCTAGTGTTGGATGGACGTAATCAAGTGATTTTTTTTTTTATTCCTTTACTTTTTTTTAGAATTTTCAAGAAATTTTAAACTTTATTAGTGGAACGTTGTTTTACGAGTGCACTACAGTGGGCAAAGAAGCTGTTAATATGTTAGTTTAGTGTTTTATACTTGCTATACTAAATGTGTCCCAAATGTCAGAATTGTATTTTCAGGAGGCTTTTAGCCCCTGAATGCATATTCTGGCTGACATTTAGGTTGGCTGATGCTTTTTGTCTCCGTATATCTCTAAATTTTTAGTGCCCAGTAAAACAAGAGAAACAAACTGCTTAGTTTTTCTACACTGTCTTGGTCGATTGGGAATGAACTTCAGAAGTGAAAATGGAGCAACATCAACTCAGAACATTTGTCACACTTGTTGATCTTGGCAACTTAATTGTCACAGGAAGAGAAGTGACAAGATAAATAGGTATTCTCAAATATTTGGAAAGTCAGGAGTAGCTGCATTTTTATGACCTTAAAGGAATAAACAGTCTGGGTCTTTTGAGGTCTGTGCATCTAGCCAAGGTGAAGTATGAAAACACACATGCCTGTCCAACACCAGAAGTGTGAGAAATCCAAGAACTGATCTGTTTTCTATTTAATTTGGTATGCAGTGTTCATGAAATGATATCTCAAGAAAGACATTGCTGATAACTGTGCTACCGAAGTAATTTAGAAAGCATATTCAATATTTTTACTGTTGAGCAAACATACTGAGATGATCTCATAAACGTCCTATCTTGTGCTGCAGCTCAAAAGGTATCAAACTGATCTAGAGATTTTTTTTCTTCATTGTTCTAAATAATTTAATTAGTATTCAGAAAAAGAAATAAAATATGTTTGTACAGAGGTACAAACCATATTGCTTTCTATGTGATGCAGGTAAGAGTTGCTGCAATTTGATGAATGATTGATAAATTTTTCATGGGCTTGAGATGAGATATTGCAGTTGATGTTCAAGAATCACCATTTAAACTGGAAATCAGAGTCACTATTGAAAGGATTGAGTGTGAGTTGTATCTGTTGAGTAACACACAAATTCTAATAAGCACTAAGGGAGAATGAGTTGGGTGGAAGGATACTCTTATCTTTACGCTTTTATAACAGGACTACTGTGACTCAGCTTGTACTTTTAGGATGAAATTCCCTCCTGGAGGATTAAAGTAACTTCCTCTGTGAGGAGACAATAGCTGAGAGCTGCTGAGCAGCTTCAAGCAAACCTCCTGGTACAAAATGGACATGACACTGTGGTGGCAACGGACTACAGCTTTGCCAATTAAGTTAGTGGATTAGGTAATAAAAATTTATCACACAACACTGATGAGACCTATATTGTGTATCCTAGTAAACAACCATTCACTTTTAGTGCTTCAATGGATTATACTGAATTCAGATCTGCTGGACAGAAAGGTGAAGCTCTCCAGAGATCATTATCTTTTTCCTTACTCACATAGGCCCCTGCATCTCGTTTACTTTCCTACACAGCTTTTTCAAAACAACCTTTTCACCATGTGTGAGTCTATGATATCCTTTTACAAAACCTCCTCATATTTTGAATTTAAAACTTGATGAGAAGAAACAGGCAATTTTATTGGGTGACAGAGCAAAAGCTTATATATAGGTGCAGAACAGCAGATAGTGAAGTGCAGGCTGATGAGTCCTTTTTATCACCAGCTCCTAGTAGAATGGCCTTTTTTCATGAAAAAATCTCATTAACAAATGCTATTTAAACAGACAGGTATGATCATAAACACTATCAAAAATGCATCTAGGTGCCTTAAATACATTGACTGTAATCGCTGAAACAAAACATTACAATCTCACTTGTCTTCCATACTTCTATTTAAAGAGATCTGCGATTTATAAAAAAACCATTCCATATGAATACTTGTTTTCCCTTTCCCCAGTCTTCTCTTATTCCTTGTAAATATTAATCCACTTAATATACATCTTGTACCTTTGCTAAATTCTCCAGACTATGGAGTCAGGAGACCAAAGACCTTTTGTCTTTTATGCATTTATCTGGACATTTGCATTCCTTAATGCTTAAAGAGGTATTAAGTTATCTATTTTGCTGAATATTACACAACATATGCTTTATAATATCTGTGTTTGACTCATCTAACATGTATCAAGGCAAATACATACTATTTTGTTTAATGTATACTACTCAATATATTCTTTTGGGGTGTGCTGTAACAGAAGGATGTCTTTTAAAAATAAAATAAAAATTGCATGCTCATTTTAAAATAATTTGCTCAGTTTAAGTACCATGTGTAGAACTTCTCTCACATCTGTCCTCTTTAAGTGATTTGTATTCTTTACTTTCAAGTGAAAAATCTGAAGTTAATGAATATCAGTTCATCCTTCACTCTTGTTAAACAGTTCAAAATATTCCCTCAGAAATGATTCTACTTCCATTAGTAGAAATTTTGAATCCTCCAGAGAAAAAGGATTACTGTTGAGTTTGAAAATTGCTGCTCTCTGACTTCATGTAGTGACACTAGACTTGAATAGAAAAGCATAAGAAAAATAATAAGATTGGCAAACTGAACCCAAAGGAAAAAAAAAAAAATGATTGAGCCAAATAACGTGAGCGTACTAAAGCCTGTGAACTCACTAGATGCCAAAAGTGAAGGGTAGCTACTGGTGCAGGGGTTATATTTTAGCTTTGGTAATTTCCTTTTCTATATTAGCACACAAATGTTCTGTTAAAAGAGAGGCTTTTTTGTTCTTTTTGGATTTGTGATCCTGCTCATCAGAGCTCATCAACCCATTCCAGACATCTTCAAATCTGCTTCCTCAAAGCTTCCACAGATCTTTCCACCAGCCACCATATGAATCAAATACTGTGGATGTTTCTTTTTCACTCTCCCTGGCACAAGAACAGGAGAAGGAATTGGAGAATAGGAAGAAGAGCAAGAAAGCAGTGCTATGATCGAGTTTGCAGAATGCGTGAATGAAACAAAATTGCTCCAGAATTTGACAGTTTGCTGCTTTCTCTTTCTTTGTTGACAATATTTGTTCTACAGAGGAACTGGAACTGCTTTGTTAGAGGGGAAAGGCTCAGCCAGCTTTTCCGTCAGCAATTGTTGATTGCTACTTGCCAAAAATGTGGACCAGAAAATTAATCAAATGGTCCCTACAGGCAAGATTAAAACATGATGTGACATTAGGAGTAGCTGTTGGTAGGTCCCTATTCATTTACAACTGACCCTAAAATAATTCCAGGGTTACAGAGAACCGAGGGATCTTCTAACACAGTCATAACTGTACAATAATTTTCCAGAAAAACATGTCGGTTCTTTTAAATTTATTTCCAATCTGAATCCAGAGATTGATTGAAGAAAATATGTATTCAAGTTATTTGAAACATAACTATGGAAGTAAAGCAGAAAATAAGCTACAACAGGATGTGAGAAATTGTCATTCAGCCTTAGCATTTGACATTTTCTGTGAAGAGGTAGACCCTGCCTTTCTTTCTCTCCAAAGTCAGAATAAGGGTTCCTCGGTGCTAAAGTGGATGTTTTTCCTTTTTAGTACCTTTTGTCTGTAATTTTTGAGATAGAAGAACCAGAGATAACAGCGTCACAATCACTGCAGATGCAGATTCAATATTCTAATTTATCTTAATTTCACTTTCAAAAGAGTTTCACATAGTGCTTTTCATTTTTTTCCACAGCCCTTAATTCGTGGTATCTTATTTAGATGAATTTATGATCTTTTTTTCAGTCAAAAGAACATTATAAGGAGTATTATATTTTCATATATCATTATATATTTT
>VWZK01002069.1:0-19892 GCA_013396935.1 Baryphthengus martii
CTTTCCAACCATACTGATTCTATGATTCTGCAAGTTCTCAAATCTCTACCATCATTTCCAGCTGTCATGTCCTTTCACGGGAGAAGAGAAAGCAAACTGTCTGGCCAACCTATCCTGAAGTATAAAATCCACTTTGTTAACGATAAGCCTTCACAAAACATATGATTACTTTGTTGTAGTTATTTAACCATAATAACCATAGCACATAACGTTAGTATAGTTACTCACTTTATTCCTCCTTTGCCTTCTATATGATCAAAGTCCTTCTGTGACTATGTCTTCCCAACCACTGTTCCTCAAGATGCTTTAACTAGATTAAGGATTCAAAAAAATTTGAACTATGAAGATGTCTCACTACTAGTAATATTGCAATCAAACTCACTATTTGAGCATCAACTCTGAGACATGTTTCTAAATAAAGACTTTACTGCTCATCTTGTAGCTGTCAACAACCTCATAACTGAACGTAATTTTTAATTTTTACTGATTAAATGTTCATCTCCCAGCTCCATGGTCTTTGGTTCCAAAGGGAGAAATCATAAATAAGTAGACATATCTACAAATGCCTTCCTGTACTATTAGAATGAAACACTAACAAGAACATTTATGTCAATGTTCAGTTCCATTAAGACACAAGAATCAGCCTTTATCCTCGTATCTCTGGCTGTATTTCTTCATGAATATTTTAACAAGAAAAAGAATTTGCATAATTTTCATAGAATTATAGAATGGCTTGAGTTGGAAAGGACCTTAAAGATCATCTAGTTCCAACCCCCTTGCCATGGGCAGGGACATCTCCCACTAGACTAGGTTTTCAAGAGCCTCATCCAGCTTGGTCTTAAATACTTCCAGGAATGAGGTGTTCACAACTTCTCTGGGCAACTTGTTCCAGTCTCTCATCACCCTCGCAGTAAAGAACTTCTTCCTAATGTCTAATCCGAATCTACCCTGCTCTAGTTTAAAATCACTGCTCCTTGTCCTGTCACCACACGACCTTATAAAAAGTCCCTCTCCGGCCTTCTTGAAGGCCCCCTTCAGATACCAGAAGGCTGCTATAAGGTCTCCCTGGAGCCTACCCTTCTCCAGGCTGAACATCTTTGTGGCCCTCCTCTGGAGTCTCTCCAACAGATAGATCCATGTCCTTCTTGTGTTGGAGGCTCCAGAGCTGGATGTAGTACTCCAGGTGGGTTCTCACAAGACCAAGAGTAGAGGGGCAGAATCAGTCCCCTTGACCTTCTGACCATGCATTTTTTGATACATTTTTTTTGCAAAACTAAACCAGCTTATATTACTATGGGAAAATCCCAGCATGCAAGCATATTAAACAAGAGCAACTATTCAAGTCCAAATTAAAAGCTGTTCTTAGTAAATATATTTCCTTCAGACTTGCTATTTCATTTAGGAGTAATCAACATTTGCATTTGATACTGTTGAGGACAGTCCACTGTGTGATGACCTGAAAATCAAAATCCATGACTACTTCCTGAACTGTTGGCTTGCTACTGAAAAAGCTTAAGCAGTGTAAGGAGAAACATGAAATAGTTAAATTCTATTTCTTTGTTAGTACAGTACACCAAGTCAGACTGTTAAGTATTCTCAATCTTAGGTTTTCATTTGATTCTGTGTTTGTAAACCACCAAGCAAAATAGCTCAGGAATATACGAACCTGCATGTGCACAGACACACATCCCACCCCTACAGACATATATATACATATGCACACAAGGTGAAAATAAATCTTGATATGCACTCATCTTTGAAAACTACAGAACTGTGTTGCTGTTTAAAAAGGCAAGAAAAAACAATTTTCTTTCAAAATAATTCTAAAGAAAAAGTCCTTTCTGAAAATCTTTGTGGGTAAAATTTATTTTTTTTTTAAAGTTCAAAGTCTTTATCTTTTTTAGATATGATCATCTACAAAAAAAACGTGTATTTCTTCTTAGAAGGCTGGAAGGAGGGTGAGCAATCAAGCTAATGAGATTGGAGAACAAACAGAAAGACAGAAGACAAAGTGCATGGATGCCCAAGTGTGAGAAAAAAAGAAATGGCATAGCTGTATAAGACCTCCATAACAGAATTTATTCTTTCTACTTCACTTTGCCTTAATGGAAGCTGACAAAAAAAAAGAATCCTTCAGCCACAGAGAAGATAATCTAGCTCTATGAACTTTGTGATTTCTGTATTCATGTGTGTTATTTTTAACATTATTTTATTTTTCTATTTCCTTAGAAGACATAACAAATATCTGTTCACCATAAATTATCCTTATTAGAAAAATCACATTATTTTACAGCAAGACAATGTGGGTTGCCACTTCTTCTTTACCATTTGGTTCCTACAGGTGCAGTGCCTTCATTTACAAATTGGAAGCAGTATCGTTTCTTACCAAATTTAATTTATGTGCTGTATCCTTTGCCGGAAGACAAAAAAACAAAACAAAACAGAACCCCAAAAAAACCCACTTATTTTCATGAGTTCCCTCTGTTTTAAAGGCAAAATTTGCTTTGGATGAATTCATAAATGTCCAGAAAAAGGGCAAGTATACTGCCCAACAGTTATATGTGCTGAAAGAATCAACAGCAATATTACAGTGGCATAAGCTCCATGAAGTCACTTACCGGGTCCAATTGGAAGGATTCATCATCAAAACCACTGTAGCTTCATGAGGTATGTTAAGATAGAGAGTGTGATTAATATAACACGAATTTGAATTCACACAGGTAGGGAAAAGTTCTACTGAGATTAAATGTTCTCGGGGCTGTCAACTTCATACACTTAATCATGTGGATATTTTGCAAACTTTTTTACAGAAAGTGCAATGTGGATTTAAATGAATCATGCATTTCAAATAAAGTCACCTATTCTCTGCACAAATTCACCTTACAAAATGTCAGAAATACCTTTAGCTTTGGCTACAGAATGTACTGCACAGCAAATTGAGCATGAAAACTATGTGATAGTATTGTCCTATATACATCTTATTTTAATCTTCTAAAAATATCAGAGGCATCTAAAAAGTAATACAACCCTTACAAGATCAGAGGAGAATAAATACACAAAGTCCAGGTTTCTAAAATTATATCCAATATGATCATAATGAATGTACAGAATGAATACAGAGTAAGCATCCAGACATAATGAAAAATAAGTAATAAAAAAATATTATTTCCAATGAAAAATTATCTTCTGCACATACATGTTAGTCATCTAACTCAACACTTATTTTTTCTACCTTTCTGGAAGATCTACTTGACCTTACCAGCTAAAAGAGATCCTTTCAATTTGCTTTCTCTATGAATGCCAACACTTCACAATTTTATGGAGACTTTTTATAAAGAAATTCCTTGCCTTACAGTATATGGGCACTGGGTATGTTATATCTGATTGTTGTTATTATAGGTGTGGATACTTCTCACCTTTCATAAGTGGCAGCTTCCTTCTTGGACAGTGCCTTCTTGAAAAGATATTTTTCAAACTTCACTATTTCTGAGTATGAAAGGAAGGATAGATATATCATCTTTCAAATAACTCCCTGACTAATTGAGATCTGCTTGGACTGGAAAATAATTAGGATGCAGAAAAGGCCATTGGCATAATTAAAGAAAAAAATTAATCTACTCAAAGATCCTCAAAGAGCAACCAAGTTTAAAGAGAGACATACTGATGTTTCGACAGACCACTAACGGAAAACCAAAAGGTAACTGGTGGATCATAGTTCTTGATTTTACCTAAAAGAAAAAAACACTTGTTCTACAGTTTATTTAATGATGTTCAGCTAGAAGAGGTTAGCTAAAGACAATCAACTGAAGTGTCAATAAAGAAGGAGGAAGTAATTCCACCATAATGAGTCTGGATATGATGCTTGATCTCGAAAGCTTGGTGATGTTAAAGTTGCCTATTTAATATTGAGACTGAGAGTATTCTCTAAGTTTGTGAGATTTTGTAGTGGGTTGAAACTGGCTGTTTTCCATGTGCCCACCAAGCCGCTCTGTCACTGTCTCTTCTCAGCAGGACAGTAGAAGAGAATAATATGAAAAAGCTCATGGGTTGAGATAAGGACAGGAAGATTGCTCACTGATTACCATCATGGGAAAAACAGATTTGATTCGAGGAAGATTAATTTATTGCCAATTAAAAATAAGGGAATAGTGAGAAACTAAAACAAAACTAAAATCATCTTACCTCCATCCTCCCCTTCTTCCCAGGCTCAACTTCACTCACCTCTACATTCTCCACACAGGTGGTGCAGGGGGATGGGGAATGGGGATTGTGGTCAATCCATAACACTTGTCTCTGCTGCTCCTTCTTCCTCATGCTGTTCCCTTGTCTCAGTGTGGGGTCCCTCCCATGGGATACAGTCCTTCATGAACTTCTCCGACGTAGGTCTTTCCCATGGGCTGCAGTTCTTCAACACCTACTGCAGTGTACATATCTTCAGGATGCAGTTCCTGCCAGAAAACTTGTTTCTGTGTGGACCCTCCATGAGCTGTATCTTCCCTCAGGACATATTCACCTACTTTGGTGTGGAGTCCTCCATGGGCCGTAGTGTGGATATCTACTCTGAAATGGTCCTTCATAGGCTGTAGGGGAACAACCTGCTTCACCATGGTCTTATCTACAGATGGCAAGGGAATCTCTGCTCCAGGACTCGCAGCATCTTCCTTCTTCTCTCTGACCTTGGTGTCTGTCGCATTGTTTATCTCACATTTTTCTCACTTTGCGCTCTCACAATTACTTTTCAGCATTTTTTAATGTGTTATCACAGACAGGCCACCAGCTTTGCTGATGGGCTCAGCGAAAGGTCGATTTAGAACCATCTGGAATCTACCGTGTCTGGCACAGGGCAGGCCCCTGATGTCTTCTCACAGAGGCCACTCCAGCAGCCCCTTCCTACCAAAGTGTTATCATATAAACTCACTACAGACTTCATTATCGTGAGAAGATGCTTTTCTATATTTATTAGACCATTTAAAACTTTAGACTGCTAAAGCACTAATTGGACTAACAATAAATTCTGAGCTCAACATACATGATATAGTCCTTTTCTCTCATAACAGTAGTTTGAAAGTAGTAAGGATCCTGCAGTTCATTTCTCATGTGAACTTAGTACTAAAACTGGTGCTGCATTGGTGCAGTAGATCTTGATCAACAATTCATTTTTCAGTAAGGGTACGGGATTATAAATCTGGTACAGTCAGGTCTGCCAGCACCAGAAAAAAAAACAGATACAATGCTGAAAGATAAATGAGTTTCTATGGAATATGTTAATACTAGAGGATTATGTACCATTGGATTGTTCTCAAACACATCCATGATGAATCTGCAATAACTCCTTCCATATATTTCAATTGTTAACTTTTATCGGTGACATTTTTTCCTAATGTATAAATTTTAGCTTTGTTGCCATTATTTCAGCTCACTCTTTTCTGGACTGTTCAAGAAAGACATGAAGAAAAATTTTCCTTTCTTCCACACAGCTGCTGTCTTATAGGCACTTCAAGACACCTGCTTCTATTCTCATGATTTTTATTTATGCATGTTTGACATTAAACAAACCCAGTTTTTCCTGTTTTTCTTTAAGTTTTACTCTCCTTTGGCCTACCTCCAGTTGACAATAGAGTCCCAGACACATCAATATGATTTAATGAAGGCCAAAGGTCCTTTATAGAGTCAGAACTGCAGCAGCGTCTTTTGTAGAGAGAAAATGTTAAGTGTAGAACATTAAACCAATGTTTGATATAAGAACAATCGTACCTTGAGTGAAGGAGAACAAGTGTGTATGTGTGTGCATGCAGGCAAAAGCATGTGTTTTTATGCATACAGTGAGCATACCTATGTTCCCTCCATGTAAGTATGTACTCTCTACGGAGAAGATACACAGACCCTAAAATCAGGTTCTTCAGAATGTCTCATCTCACTCATATGTGAATTTCCTAAATAAAAAAGCACTCCCTGCTCTAATGTCAAGATAAACATATTTAAAATATAACAGCTATAATACTCCAATAATGAAGTATTATTTATAAAAAGCATAAGAAATCAGCTATCTGTCTTTCTCAACATGAATTCAGTCTCTAGCAACTGATCGATTCATATGTCCTCATTTATATCCTTGGAAAATGGAAAACAACAGTACCTGTGTGCATCAGAGACTAGAAGAATGATGAAATCATTCTGAATTTTGGTGTCATAAGCAACTGTTTGAAGAATAACTGCAATTATACAATCTCAAATAGCAAGGTCTCAGAATAGAATTTCATCACATACTCCAGAATCTTTAACGCTAAATTACAGTGCATGAATCTTGAATGTAATAAAATCTAGGGATTTTTATTATTCATTATTACTCACTCTGTTTCAACAGCTTTTTTTAAAAGTTATCCTGAATTTCAAAAGACAGGTTGGAAAACCCCAACTTCATTTTATATTTCAGCCAGGATATCAACTTTTGACTTCACTTCAGTATCATTTGAATTCTGAGTGTAACGAATAGCTATAAACTTCACAAAGTATCAACATCCTTGTATGTAGTTCATATATAACATACAAATACAAGCTCTTCTGAGTGCGATTAATGTGATTTATATACCTACATAACTTTCCTTTAATTGAATATATTCCTTCCTTCCTTGTTTCTGCTGGTAATGTATATTTTCTGCTTAGTTCTAATATAATCCAGGCTGCTAGGTCCTAATAAAGCAAGTTTTCACTAACAATGTAAATTTTCTGCTTCAATCTCAAACTCTTTAATATTTAGCAGGGTTTCATGCCGCCTTAGATTTAATGCAAATTATGTAGTCTGAAGCAACGATTAACTTTATAGCTGGAAGATAAAATGTGGATAAAAAAGCTATTACTTCACAATAGCATTAGGAGAAAAAATGATTAAAAATGTTGAGCTTGACTTCATGCTGTTTAAAATATGTGTTAGATGAGGACTATGACCTACACAAAGTTATACAAGTTTCCAGACACAATAAGAATATACCATAAACTCTTTTACAAATGCTAATCTAATATAATATTCATAAAATATCCTAAAATACTATTCGTGTATTAAGTTAAGCACACATAATCAGGGAGTGTTTGTTGCAAGTCATTGTTTTGACTCAGCAGTGCATTCCAGACCCTCTGCACTTTACTTGGTCATAGGACAAAATGCCTTTTCCACTGCAAAAATTTCTTAGATCTACAGTTGTTTGAAATTTACAGTGGACAGATAGATAGAATTACATTCAACACTGTCTTTCAGTCCTCCACTGGTTATGACGTCCAGTATTAATATATTAACACTGTTTCTTCATCTGCCTCTTCCCACAAACCCCCCTAGCTGTGCTGGCCCATTTGTTTTTATTTCATAATTTCTTGCATTAACTATCAATTAGAGTTTAGGAATTTAAGCAAAACATTTTTTATCTAATGCTATGTATTTTCTAAACCACTCAGTATTTCATTCTCTCACCTCAGACTGTAACAGAGCTATTCCCTAACTTAGGAAACGTGTGCCAGTTGCTGTATAGTGTGTTGGTGTGCAAGACAGCATTAATGTGCGCTTGCTTACCTACACTATTCCATATGCGTGCAGCATTGGACACTGTTGGAGACCACTTCCTAGGCTAGACAGACTTATCCTCTGACTAAGTACAGCTGCTCTTACTTTCTCATAGATGTTTCAGAACTGATCTCCTGCTGATAAAAACTGCTGTAGCTCCATGAGCTTAATTGATTTCTGAAAATGTCTGCAAACGGGGGATCTGTCTTTTACTACAGTACCAAGTGCCAAGTAGGGTGTTGATATCTCACTTCTGAAGAGCTAAAGATAATGCTCACAATCTCCGGGGAGTGAATGAGTGTCCAAGGCCTGCAAGCAAGATACTGCTACTTAACTCTTGAAAAAATGGCTCTTTCCACTGATTTTCACAGAATATGTGTACTGCGCCATATACAGTTAAGAATTTTGTAGCAAATATCTTTCACTTATTAATTTCTGAATGTAGAACAGGAAGCAGGTAACTAAAGTTCAAATCAAAACATTTAAACATCTTAATTAAGCAAAAGAAAGAATGGAATGTGAAACAGGGATAAAATTGCTATATACTAAACCTGTACAAATGTACACATGCAGACCGTCACATTTGTTTTTTCAAATGTAAGTGTGCTGTGCTTGGGAAATAAGCTTAGAAAAGCCTACAGCCCCTGTGTGATATGTCCAACATACAACCTGTGTACTCATGCATCTGCCGATTTCATTGTCTTAAAAAAAAAAAGTATATTTGGGAAGATTGTAAAAATTCAGTCTTACACAATGTGTGTGGAACTCCAGTGCATTCTCAACGTGATTCTGAAAGATTTACCTTAGATTAAGTAATTTATTTTTTTTCAAAATGCTTTTCCATAGTGAACTGTAACGTCAGATGCACAGCCATCAGTACAAATAATTATGCTCAGAAAGAAGTATCAGGGCTTGTTACATGCTATAAGTAGGAGTTCTGTTTTGAAATATTCATGTGTAAGTAGAGTAGGTCTAATTCTGTCTTCAATGAACTGGTAAAATTGTAAATGGTAGAACTGTAACGAGATTTTTTTTAATCCTACATGTAGTTTGTCATAAAAATATCAGATCCACTAATAACTTCAGTATTCCAGCCACCAGTAAGTGATCTCCATAAAACTTTCTGTTTACTTTGACTGCAACCTGAATCATTATAAGCCTCAGTCATGCATACTTTTCAGATCTTTCTACAGAGAATTTGAAATGTGTTTCAACTGAAAGTTAAACTATTTCCTGTTTATACCTCCCTTTAAAAAGTGTAATATCAGTTACGTCAGGTGCTGAAACCCATCAAAATACTAGGTTACTGGATGACCAATAGAGATATCCCATAATAGCTTTCACATCCAAATCATTCCTGCCAGGTATTTGGTGGGAAGTTATGGAACCAAGAGCAACACACTAAACCATTAACACTGGAAACACAAAATCTATTACACTTCTGCAACTGAGAACTTAATGAAATACAGTCATACCGAAGCATTTTACAGGTACGCATGGAAGACATAATACTTGGTTACATCTTTTGAGAAAGTCAAGTCCTTAAGGCCCAATTCAATCCTCATGCACTTAAACACTTATAATATGGATCTCTGCCTCACTACTGAGTTGACTTATTCCTCAGCATTTTCTTTAATACAGTGTATCTTAGTCTATTGGGTATAAGCGGTGAGATTTTCGTAGCAGGGCAACTGCAGGAGTGATATCTCTGGGAAGAGGTCAGACGCTGCCCTGTGCCAGGCTCAGCATGTTTCAGCTGGCTCTGCAGTGGACCCATGACAGGCTCATCAGCCAAGCTGGTGGTGTCTCTGTGTGAAATATATTTAAGAATGGGGAAAGAAAAAAAAAAAAAAAAAAAAAAAAAAAGATGGAGAGAGTAGGAGGGAACACATAACAGTGAGAAACATAAGAGAGAACATCTAAATCAGAAAATGAGGAGGAGGTGCTCCACGGCACAGCAGATACCATGGAGGACACTCTACACTGGAGAGGTTTATTCCCCAAGAACTGCAGCTCAGGCCAGAGCAGGGGAAACAGCGTGAGAGGTGCGGAGCAGCAGAGGGGACTGCTAAATAGTGACCATACTCCTCCTACTACCAGCACTTGGGTAGGGGTAGAGAAATCAGAAATGAAGGAATGAAGTTAAGCCTAGGAAAGGATGAAGGAAAAGTATTTATTAAACAGTTGTCTTTGTTTCTCACTATCCAAATATATTTCAACTGGCAATAAATTACATTAATTTTCATCTAGTTGAGTCTGCTTTGTCCACAACAGTAACTGGTAAGCAAGCTCCCTGCCTTAATCCCAACCCATGAGCTTTCCTATCCTATTTTCTTCCCGTGTCCCACTAAGGGGAGTGAGAGACCTTCTGGGTAAGAAGGTCAGCCCTTAGCCAAGTTAACCCACCACACAATCTACTTTTCACTCCTGGACAGTTGATTTGAGATTATCATGTACAGTTCGCAAGCATCGAGATATGCTTACTAGAAACAGAAGAAAATGTCTCAATGATATTTTTAGTTACAGCCTGTGGAAAATAGTTGGGGTTTTTTATAAGTGTCTGAGAAATACCTGAAGGCAAGGAACACAATCCTTTTAAAATCCAAGAAATCTAAGGTCTCACTAAAGTCAATGCAGGGACTGAATTTCATTAATCTAAATTGAAGCTGTGGTGTCTAACGTTGCCTAGTACTTCATGGATGTTACACGATAAATGTAACTAGAAAAGGCCAAAATATACCGCATCACAAAATATTCATTAGAAATGAAGACTCAAACAAATCACAGAATCACAAAATCACAGAATCACTATGGTTGGAAAAGACTATTAAGATAATCGAGTCCACTTATTATCTAACTCTACCAGTGCCAATACTACACCATATCCTTGAGCACCGTATCTAGACAACTTTTAAATACATCCAGGGATGGCAATTCAACCACCTCCTTGGGTAGCCTGTTCCAGTATTCAATAACCCTTTTGGTATAGAGGCTATTCCTAATGTCTAACCTAAACTTCCCAGGCATAACTTGGTGTCATTTCCTTTTGTCCTGTCAGCTGTGACTTGTGATAAGATAAGATACCCACCTCACTGCAACCTCCTTTCAGGTAGTTGTAGAGAGTGATAAGGACTTCCCTCAGCCTCCTTTTCTTCAAACTAAACAACTCCAATTCCCCTAGATGCTCCTCAGAAGATTTATTCTCAAGACTCTTCATCAGCTTCGTTGCCCTTCTCTAGATCAGCTCCAGCACCTTGATGTCCTTCTTACACTGTGGCACTCAAAACTGAACACAGTACTGAGAGTGCAGCCTCATCAATGCTGCGTATAGTAGAACAATCACTTCTTTAGTCCTGTTGGACACACTATTCGTGATGCAGGTCAAGATGCCGCTGGCCTTCTTGACTACCTAGGCACACTGCTGGCTCATGTTCAGACAGCTGTTGATCAACACCCCAAGGTCCTTTTCTGCCAAGCAGCTTTCTAGCCACTCCTCACCAACCCCGTAGCATTGAATGGGGTTGTTGTGGCCAAAGTGCAAGGCTTAGCACCAGACCCTGTTGAAGCCCATACGACAGGCCTCAGCCCATCGATCCAGCCTGTTCAGGTCCCTCTGATAAGCCTCCCTACCCTCAAGCAGATCAACACTCCCACCTAACTTGGTGTTGTCTACAAACTTACTGAGGGTGCTCTCAAACTCCTCATCAATACCACTGATAAAGATATTAAGCAGGAGTGGCCCCATCACTGAGCCCTAAGGAATACCACTTGTGACCAGCTGCCAACTGGATTTAACTCCCTTCGTTACCACTCCCTGGGCTGGCCATTCAAATAGGCATGTATCCTGGAGGATTAATCTTTTAATGTGGTGGACAGCAAATGGTAAATTCTAATCACAGAACAACAGAATCATAAATTGGTTGAGGCTGGAAGGGACCTCCAAAGGTCATCTTCTAAATCCTAACAAAACTTTAGATTAATATTTCTTTTAATTGAGATATGTATTTAATTTGGCTTAGCTTTCTCTGGAAAGGAGTCAGACTACTAGTATTTAAAGCCTAGAAAGAGTATTTTAACAAACCACTGCTCTTGAACAGTTCAGCATCCTCTGCAATAGCAAAGAACTTCTAACTTCTTTTTGTGGGAATGTAAAAGAAAACATAAAAAGATGCCAGTATCATTAGGCGACTAAAGGAAGTTTTAAAAAAAAAATCCCTATTGTCTCCATTATTCCTCAAAGGAAGGAAGAAGGGGCATATAAATAATGTAACATCAATATCATTAAATTACTTGGAGTGAGAGTTAAGTCAATCTAAGGAGTTTTGTTCCATTTTAACAATTAAACAATTTCACTTTTAAAATGCTATTTTGTTTGTCCTGGAACTACTCAGAAAATTTGAGGAAGTTTGCCTGACAGCTTAATCTGAAAAATATTTCAGAGGTTAAAGTGACAAAACAGAATTTACCAGTCTTCCACAGCTGTGCTGTTAATTCTTTTCATTTTAATAAACGTCTGCAAACCAAAAAAAAAAATCTGCTCCAGGTCAAGTGAAACCTTTGACCTGTAATTAAATAGTTCAGTTTCTCATTTTAGCTGAGAGAAGATAAATCCTTCCGTTTTTCATTTTAGCTGGGTGAATTATTTTTTTTTAGCATGAGTTGATCCAAACAAATTCCCACTACCCTTTGTCCCAATTTATTTATTTCATGGCTGAATGAAAGATGGATTATTCACTCAGACACACTTGAGAATGATTCCCTTCTTGCTAAACTCTGGTCTTCTTTCATGTTTGTATCTTCTCAGCCTTAAAATGAATGCTGCCTAATTCCAGTCCACATGAATTATTTGCAGTACAAATTATGACTATCCTTTTTCAGATTAAAAATCTAGCTGCTGCAGGGAAGAGGAGACTGTAAGAACATCAAAGTGTGGAACATATATTTGAGCTAGATAATTAAAATGGGTCTAAAACTTACTGTTAGTTTGGCTACTTACCATAAACCACAGGTGTCTCCAGGGTGCAGTATTATTTGCTGTATTCTAAGAAAACAGGAGTTTCTGTCCGGTAAGGGCAGGCCCTAAGGACACTGCAGAATTTCTGCTAAAGTTCAAAGGAGGGTATGAAAGCACTGACTATCCATAAGGACATGAACTGCTGTTACATTCACAGTCTCCTGGGTGGCACAAATATTTATGCAGCTTTCAGCACATTTCATCTAAATTTATTCCCACAGAAGTTAAGTGACTATGTTTTCCTGGAAATCTATCTAGGCAGAGGATGACCTTGATTATACTCAGGGTTCTTCTCATGTGTCTCCATGCAATTAAACCTACTTCTAAACTCACCCTCTCTTTTGAATTATCTCCCTATGTACCTCTTTATAGACTTTCTATACTACATTTTTTCTACTCTATAAATTACTTCATTCAGGTTTTTTTTATTGATGCATGACATCACGTTGGTGCAAAATAGTACAAAAATTAATGGATTCTTGCATGCGGAGGTGCTTGAGTTAACTTGAGGGCTGAAAGCAGTCTAGACTACAGAGACTGGGAATTCTGTTATTAATAGCCAACCCAGATTATGTAAAGTTAGCTCAGAACATTTACACCGCCTTGCTGATAGCCATATAGCTAGGGCAATTATTTAATACATACTGCTTTGGATCACTGAGGATCTACAAACAACTGTCCGGTCATGTGCTGTTGATTGGTTTCCATTGTTTCAACTTACCCAAAATGCTTAAATATATAAATTTAATAGAATTTTTTTTTAATAATAGTACTTTTTCTATTCAAACATTAACCTTATTTGCCATTGGGACAATATGCAGCCATGACTGGATGGAGAAATGACCTTTGCAATTATGAGATGATTCTAGCAATGCATACACATTTTGATTTTTGCTTCAAAGATTATAGTTTTGAAAGATGATGTTTTATAATCTGCACACATAAACATTTCAGTAACGTACACATAAGCATTTCCATAATATAAACTATTATTTACAAATTATGTTTATTGTGGCTCTCTTATAGCTATGTTACACAGGGCGTTGTATCTTAGTTCCATGTGCAAATTGAGAAACGTGACAAGTGATTCTTTTTGTGAAATGTCTCACCTGATTAGGAGATCTGCGTGTTATTACACAGGATATCTGACTTGCCTGTACAAGTTTCTATCACAAATCTAATAAAATGAAACAGTGAGATTTTCTATAATTAAGCTTACTTTATAGGTTAAGTGTCCAGTGCAGACTGTCAAATACATTTTCAACAGAAGTTACAAACCGAGGTACATCTCATGGATTGGACAGGGTTTTGGTCCCTGTTATCTACCTTTTGTCAGCATTTCCGAATAATTTTGAAAATAGAATACTTTCAAGTTAAAGTGGGAACTGCAGGGACCCCAACACCAGTTAATGTTAGAAGCCTCATCTAGTTTTAGAGATGATATTTCTAATCTCCCTTCACTGTCAGTAGAGAAGGAGAGAGTATCCCCAAGTTCATGAACAGCTTAAGTTAGTGCTATGAACTGCCCTTTGAGGGAACTTGTCTCTCTCCTCCAGTTACATAGGAAGCCACCAAGACTAGCTTGTGAACTTCACAAACAAGAATAGAACTAATTATTTGGCAAGGTTTCTCCATTTCCCATTTAGGAAGTTCATTTGATAAGCTGCATGGTAAGCCAACTGTTTAAACTGCTCAGAATTATTTTCTCTAGTGATTTTCATCTTGCCAAACAATTAATGTTGTTTGCAATTTTTCTTCTCTGAACTAGATGTATGTAGTCCTGCTTAATTCTGGAGAAGTTCAAAATATTGCACAGAGTAGTGCAATAATTTTATTAGTTGCACTATACCGTTATTTCTTTAAATAGCTGCTACTAATGCAATAGCATAGTGTTTCAATAGTATGCTCATACCAGTGGCTTCAAAACTCGGTAGTTCTTAGTTTTTTCATACAGGTATGTCCTCAAAGTACCTATATGAGCAATACTTCTGATTGTAGCTCAAAATCTACTTTTTAAACTTTTGTTTTCATTTTTGGTAATCTGTATATTTAAAACTTATTCCATTCAAGTGTCATCTTACGGACAAATACAGAAGTTTGGGTGTTGAGTTTTGGCCCAAGCAACATTTTATTACCCCAGTTTCAGCCTACTCGAATGAGAATTTAATGATGAAAATTATTATTAAATTATTAAGCTTTCATTTCAGGACAGCTACAGTTCTAGATTCTGCTTTTTCCTACCTTCTTCCTCAAAACAGTATAATTTTACAACAAAATGAGGAAGTGTATGATATTTTTAAAGCATTAAAAAAATTTCTAAAGTAATAGTTGTAAGTTCTAATACACTGCGCAAGGCAACTTTTCCCAGACTAACATACAGACACAAATTAGTACCATATTGTACACATGTTGTATGAAGATAATATCCTGCCAAGTAGAAAAATGTCATCCTAAAATAGAAAGCCATATTTCCTCAGGATATTGATCTAGCTTAGCTGGATTCTATAAAAGATAGAAAAGTGGATAATGTAACTTCAGACATGAGAAGTTATTAAGTGAACTGACTGTTTGAGCTGTGGCTAATCCTCAGTCCCTATAGCACGAGAATCTCTCAGGTCAGATTGTTTTTATAGCTCTAATCTCCTAATGCAGCTCACTTTTGGGAAGAAGGAGGAACTCTGAAATGATTAACTTGCTATGGTGCCTGTGTCACGTATTTTTTGCACAATTATTTGCTTACTTGCTTTCCAAAGTCTTAACACCAAGTGTCTGAACTACACAATTGTCTCTGAACATTCTTGTCAGAACTATTTCTAGTCATCGTCTCTAGCAGTAATTTCTACTATGGAGGGCTTTGTTTTCAAGTTCATGGTGTTCTAATATCAAAAAGGCTTAATCAATGACTTAACATACATGTGAAACAATATTTCAACATGAAAATAATGGTTAGACATCAGTGCTTTAGCCTGGATGCTGCTATACAAGAAACAGAAACAGCAGCTTCAGTGGAACTATGTTCATCAACTGAAAACCAACCATCTGCAGTGGAGAAGGTAGTACCACAAAAACAGAGAAGGCAGTACCAATGCAGAGCAACAACTGAACTAGTATACCATCAAGAACAAAAATCTTGACTCCACTTTCAGGACACACTTTCATTCTTATGGCCCCAGAAATATGTTTAAGGTTTAAGATAAGACACTAGGAAATGAAGTACATCTCTGCCTCATAACCACTGCTGACAGTGTGCAAAATATCACGAGTTGGTGCATCTTTAAAGGAGTTCAGAGAGCACTATCACAGCTGAGGAGCTGGTAAGTAAAAAAAAAGAGGGCATGATCACATATACTTTTAGACAAATTAACTGTTCCACAAAATTCAAGTTCTTGGTCAGCAAAAACCAAGTTTTGGAGAACGCAGTATTGACCTCATTTCTGCCATAGAAGTGAGACCACATAAGCTGGGAAATACACTTTTTGACCACCACTACTACTATTACTACTACTACTACTATTACTACTGCAGCTACGGGCCCACTTAAGAAAAGCCAGAGTATGCCCTGAAAAGTAATTAACACTAATTCTTCTCTTCCATATCCTCTTATGATTCTGCTCGATCTGATTTATTACTTCACCTTCTTTGAACCTATTTAGCTATTTTAGTACCGGCTCGGATCACTTTCTAGGGCTCACTGCTTTTCATATGCTCCAGTACAAAAATGTAGTGTGTGATACAACCACATATACTAGAAGAGTAGTAATAACATGTTGTTCCTCCAATTATTTTCATATTAACCTGAATCAAAAAGGGGTTTAAAAATTCTTAATGTCTTTATAGAAGCAAAATCATAGAATTCATTAACACCAAGGATATACTAATCACTGCTAATATAACTGTTTTAACTAATTAGGAGAAGATTATAATGTGAAGACAGAAATAACTCATCCCTGAAAAAGAGACAGTTAAAAGGATTTCCCTACAACATAAGTTCAAAATATCTTCTTTCTGATCAGTGTCAAATGTAATAGACAGAAATATACAGCTTATACAGATGGATGAGAAGCAAATATAATACTTTGTGCTTTGACATCACAGCAAATAACTGCATTGCTTTACAAAATACAGGTAACTGCCTCCAGACCACTTATCTGACTTGCCCATGTAAATGGACAGAGTAAAACAGCACTAAGAACTATTACAAAACCACTATGTTTTTGCTTAAAAAAACCAAGGAACATTTAGTAGTGCAACTGAGGCTAGACATAAAACATTTTGATCTCCTAGATTTTCCCATACAAACCACTTTTTAGGGTTATTTCAAAATCAAATAACAATGGTAGAGGGCAGGTCACAGAGTGGGCTGCCACAGAACCAGACTTGATGACTCTCGTTTACTGACAGATCTTCATGACATTAATGTGCAGTTAGGATGAATGAAAACCATTAAATACAAAGACACCTCCCTCATTTCAGATGTACCCAGGCTACAGGATGACTGAAGTTAGGATAGCATGTGATGAACTATCATTATACCCTTGGCATTTGCTATGGATCACTCTGATTAAAGAGGCTACTGGGCTGGATGGGCCTTCCTTTGGTACACGTTACATATTGTTATATTCTCAAGCTCTTGTCTTTTCCTCAGAAAGATACTAAAGGTTTATGATTCTATGTCAAGAATTAGAAGTTCTTTCTTTTGGTGCCTTATGATCATAATAATAGCAACATATTCAGAAGGTAATATATTATCACATCCCTCCTTTTCCCTGAATAGCCAAATAAAACTACTTGACAAGAGTAGTTCTAAACTGGATTCTATGTTCTCCCTCTGAGGACAAATTCCTCTTCTCAGATCTGCAGTGTGAATCTGGTTTGAAGTTTACTGCTTTATTACACGTTGTGCTCCCATTTCTCTCAATATTGAAGGTGAAAGTTCTTCCTCAGAGCCCCAGTAGAATACCTGATAGAGAGACTGAATAGAACACCTAACATATATCTAGATCAAAAATTTGTAATAGAATAGCTAATATATGTTAGCATACTCACTACAAATTGAGATGAAATGGGAGAACTTTTGCCTTAGTTAGTCCAGAATGGAAAAAACCCGTATAAAAATGGTCCATACTTCTCCAGAAAGATTATACTTCATTTCCTTCCTAGTCATCCAGATAATTAGGCCATATGCAAGCATGCATCCACTCTCTTCCTAAATACAATCCCCTCACAAACACCACTTTTTCCTCTTCTCCCTGAAGACAAGAACTCACTGGGATCACATGGTAGTCTTAGATCAGTTGTCAACAACATAATTGCCTCTGAAGCTTGTTGGAATCTGAATGTCCCTGTGGAGAGTTAGCACAAAAACTGACATGGAATAAACAAACAAACTAACAAATAAATAAGTTATTTTATTAAGAGAACCTATTGGAAGCTCTCATAGAACTTAACAATGAGAAATAGGCCCTATGGACAGCTCTATGAACCCTGGGAAGTTTGACGAGCTCACTGAACATACTATGTACTTGTAGTCGGAGCTACGACATAGAGTGCTTTTATCTTAGCTCTTAATGGGATGCTAAATGCTGCCCCAGGCAGACGTTCTTATTAAGGGCAGCTCAAGTCACTCACTATCCATGCTTTTGTTCAGTTCACGCAGTCAGAATCATAAAGCACACCAATTACAAAATACCTGATTAATTTCCATTGTCACATTGCTAGGATTTCTATTTAAGTTGCTCTGTATACAAAAGAAAATAAGAAAAGATTTAAGGCCTTTTGGGCAATATTCAGACTACTTTCTTTGAACGTTCAGTATTTTACACGAAACTTATGTACTTAAGAGTGCAACATATCAGAATTTTTTGGTGCAACGTTCAGATTTTCCTGATGGTCCCAGATTGCCCAAAGTACATGCACAGTCAACTAAGATGTGTACATAAATCCGTGACACTGATTACACATTTTTACGAACACAGCTAATGAATAAAATTTAGGTTTACTGTCTCTCCTATTACTCATTCATTTGTTATTCATTATTTTAACACTGACTATAATGATATCCACTAGGTTTTACAATGGATATCATGCATCCTTGCATAAGACTTCAATCATAATTCAGCATAGACAGTAATATACTCATTATGAGGATCTTTTCATTAATAATATGGATTTGTATCCACATTATCTGATATAATATCTGTTGTGTTCAAGCATTAATTAACATCTGCTTATTTTAAAGTGGTAGTCTCTACCTGCCTAAAGCAAAATAAATCCTGCTTTTTAATAGAAGTTTAAATTCTTTGTAATCTTCAAGTAAGGTGATCACATTTCAGTAAATAACGAGTGTTTCCAGTACTTTATGCAGTGCTGCAGCGATGGCATATATGCTGTGGTATTTATGAAAACTAGGCCTTGCCACACTAGAAAACACCACACTTGTAATAGGCAAGAAACTCTGGAACAGCATTTGCAAAGACATGGCTGGCTATAGTCACTTTATACTTATTTCTGCTGTGGTTCTCTATGCTTCTGAGCATCACAGACCACCTCAGGTAACTAAATAGAGAATTCATTAGACAGATTTCCAGCTCTCTGAAGATTTTAGCATTTGAATATGAAACTATATCTGAGCTGTAGAATGTCACAAGGACTTTAGCAGGTCAGATCAAAACTCGTCCACTCCAGTCTAAATATAAGAAAAAAATCATTGTTATTCAGTAAATAATTTGTCATCTTCAATTCAAAAAGCTCAGGATACATTCAAACTTTCCAAAATTTCTGCATTTGAAAAATACAGTCTTTTGCTTTGTTGCTGTGCAGAACACAACTACACCTTCTGCATATCTGATGGAGATCAGAACAATCCCCTCACAATCCAGGAAATAGAAGTGAATGACCTGCCCCATAAGTCTATGGGGCCGGAGGAGATCCACCTGAGAGTACTGAGGGAGCTGGCAGAGGAACTTGCCAAGCCGTTCTCCATCATTTATCAGTAGTCCTGGTTAACGGGGGAGGTCCCGGATGACTGGAAACTTGCCAATGTGACGCCCATCTACAAGAAGGGCAGAAAGGAGGATCCGGGGAACCACAGGCCTGTCAGCCTGACCTCGGTACCGGGGAAGATTATGGAACAGTTCATCTTGGGGGTGATAACGCAGCAAGTGCAGAACAACAAGGAGATCAGGCCCAGCCAACATGGGTTCATGAAGGGCAAGTCCTGTTTAACCAACCTGATGTCCTTCTATGATCAGGTGACCCGGCTAGTGGATGAGGAAAAAGCGGTGGATGCTGTCTACTGGGACTTCAGTAAGGCATTTGACACTGTTT
>VWZK01002072.1:0-55558 GCA_013396935.1 Baryphthengus martii
AAAAAAAAAATAATAAAAAGAAATCTCCAAATACCTGAGAAAGGCCTGGTTGAAAGCCTTGTTGTTGGGCCAGAGAAGGTGGTGCCAAACGAGCATGTTGGGTATTGAATAGATGACTTGTATCCATATAAAATGCTGGGATTTGAGCTGCAGTACCTCAGGAAGAGTAATACAATTAGTACCTGATTGCAAACATCTCTGTGCTAGAAAGGTTTTTAGCAAGAGTTAGAGATGCAGCCCCTGTCAGTATTTCTCAGCGTGACAGCTACCAGAGAGACTGGGAGAAGAAACAGAACTGAAGAGCTGGGTGTGAGATTCACCCTCATAATCTATCAGTCTTGCATATGCATCTTCAGTTCCATGCAATTCTTGGGGGACAACCAACAGAATCTGGCCAAAACAGGTGTTTGGGTAAAGGAACAGGAAGAACACGCTGTACTGTCATGTAATTTGGGTTAACTATGTGTAGGATTTTCTTTAACAAAAAAATGCCACGATTCAAAACTGTAGCAGCACTTGAAGTCAAGACTGTCAATTCTTGGGTCTTAAATAATGATTTAACAACAAGAGATTCAAACTTACTTTCCTCAACAAGCTGACACCAGAGCATTATCTCTATAACGCTTGCGTATTTACAGTAAGACACAGTTAGTGAATACTTGCTTACAGAATGCTCTCCAACATTCTGTCTTTACTGCAGGATAAAAATCAGAACTGAATTCCACTCTCCAGCTTCAAAACTTCAAAAAAGCAGACAGGTGGCTTCTCAGCCACAAACACTATTACCTGCTGCAGACTGAGACACATAAACCTGGGGACTTTGCTGCTGCTGGGCAATGAGGGATGGCATGCAGCTCAGCTGGGAAAAGTGACTGGCAGAAGCCAGGCTGCTGGTCTGCAACTGCTGTGGTTTCACTTTACATATATTAGGAGGGTCTGAGGTGCTGGCAGTCTTCGTACTCAGGGAGGAGGTCGTGTATGTTCCAGCTCCTAGGAGGAGAGAAGCAAGGCATACATCACAAAACAGCTAAAGATACTTCAAAGCTTCATCTTTCAGCGGTCAAAGCAGACAGGGAAGACAATCGTGTTAAGTCCGCTGCAGGAAACGCTGCAACCGTAATACATCTCCCTTCTCATCTACAGGAGCATATAAAAATATTGAAGATGATATCTTGGTTAGTTATGCAACAGAATATTGCAACACATGGTGGTTGTGCCTCTCAGGGTTGAGAGCGAGGCTCCAATGAAAGGTGTTTTTCAAGCACTTTTGCTGAGATTTTGGCATACATGGTAATATTCCAAGGTGTGAAGATTTAACTAGATATAGCATCCTTTGTTTGCTGTGAAGAACCAGGGTGGAAACCAGCACTGTTTGTGAATAGCAGCTGGACGTTTACTCTGTCTAGTGCAAAGGGGTTTTGGTAGGAGCTGTTGTAGCTTTGACTCCAAAAGCAAGAGTACAAATGAAAGAAAGGCTGAAATCAGCTGGATATCAGAACTACCAGCTGCTTCAAAATCCACTTGCTTGCCTTCATTCAGCTGAACGAAGTGAAACCAGTAAGGAAGTCAATAGGAGAAGTTTACCTCCTCTTGCAAGTCCACAGAAGAAGCATGGTTAGAGTTGTCATATCATTCTTTTCAGCTGACTGAAGCGAAGAGGTGAAGTACCTCCTTGTTCATTAACAGGTATTTGTGAAGCTGCTGTTCAGATCTGACATTTCACACTAGCATAAAACTGCTGTTAGCTTTACTCCAAACATAATTCCAAAGGGAATCTAAGCTCTTGAAAAACACAACCAAGGAAGAATACAACGGGAGACAACAATCTTGACAGCTGGTACCTGACAGTGAAGTTGTCGGTGTAACTGAGGCCACAGGAATAGGAGGCATTGATGCACTAGAGAAAGAGCTGTAAGTACCACCGCTCGGAACAGTGTTGCTGCTGCTGCCGTTACTGCCACCGCCACCAGCAATGGGAGATGCTGCTGAGGTCACTGGGGAACTCTTCTCCCCCATGTTTGGGGAATTCTCCCACGCTTTGCGTGCAGACTCCATCTATTCAAAAGAAAACAAATTTCCTCATTTATTAGGAAGTTTCGACTCAAGTCAGTCTTCCTCTTTTAACAGTTCTTTTTAGCTCCAAAGGCAACTCGGGCTTCATGCCAGCCTCTTTTATAAAAGAAGTCATCATAATCGTGCAACTCTGTTCATGCAAAAAGCATACAGCCTTACGTTGGAGCTTCTGAGCTGTTCCAACTGCACACGTGCACAGTTCGTCTTAACATACAATGCTCAAAAGGGAATTTGCTTATATTAATTTGGCTGAGTTTTGTTTAACATGAAGAGCAAAAGACACAGTGAGCAAAAGAAAGGTTAAAAACCCTCTAAATATTTCCAAGGACTCATTGACTCTCAAATTATCTGGGCCATTTAAATGAAACAGCCTTTTGCTTTCTTGGTAAATCATCCACTTGGAGTGATCACCAAAAATATCTAACGCGCACTTCAGTAAACAGGAGAATAGTCAAATTTAGATTTCCAGAGCAACTGCTGTTCAAGAAGCAATGACAAGCTGACAGCTTTAGCGTGCTGCTTTACATTAATGCTAAAAATACTTCATGCTCCTCTATTTCTATAATAATTACGAGTTTAAGCCCTGCCCAGCAAGGAAGATGAAACTTAAATATTTCATATGCCGTTATCTTCCACCAAAAGTGGAAAGCGCTATTGCTTTACTGCACCCAATAACAAACTAATTATTGCTACACTGGACACACAATGCCAAATCCGACCCAAGACATTTCCGAGGGACTACTGAAAAGGAAATATTCATGTTCAGACACTCACTAATTTAAAGGCTCAAACACATTCCATTGACTTGCTACAACCTTCAACCGTCCCCACTCGGAAACAAAGATTTTGCTAGAGCTGGATGCCACAGAAATTACTCATTTGGTGAGCGCAAGCTCCTCCAAGCCAGGTGCTGTCTTTGCGGTATATGTAAAGGGGCAAATCGATACTCACCCACAAGTCTGACCTCACTGCATGGAGCAATACAGCCCCCTAAACTGGGACTTGCAATCTTTGGAAATCATACTTCCAACTTACTCTGTTCTATAAAAATGAGGAAGAGTCTGGACAGACCAAATACGATTCAGGTTATTTGTCTAGATGCTTTGGAAGTGATAAAAAAAGCAAAGCAGTGTCAAAAGAAGTGGATGAAACAAGCTATCAATACCATGGGAAAGTAGAGTTCTGGATTCCTCAAGAGAGTAAAGGGGAAGGAGGCAAACTGTTACACACCAAATCATTTGGAGGCAAGTTAACTATTTTCATTTTTGAGACCACCTTCCCCAACAATCATCCGCAATTTTCTCTCCACAAAATTCTCCTCCAAACTCATTCTGATTCTTGCAGACAGGAAAAACTTTAACATTTATTATTAATATGCTGGAAAGGATTTGCTTAAGCTGAAGTACAGGTAAGACTACCAGCTCCTTTCTGAACACCACTGGCTCTAGTTAAGACAGGGCAAGGGTCTAGTACTGCATTTTATTAAAAGAAGTACCACCTGTGAATGTCTGAATAGAGGTGTAGAAGCTTCTACTACGTTCACTGAGGTTCATGATGTCATGAGCAAACTACTGATAGCAAAAGCTACAGTCTACATACTGCATTTTGTCTTCCGTTTTCCAATTTGCAATAAAGGGTATGTAAGAGTCCTGAGTTTTGCAACAGCTTTGCTTTTAGAGAGCTCCTTAGCAATCTCTAAGTTCTTAAGCCAGAAAAAAAAGATGCAAAATAGTCTATGAGTGCCTACGCAGCACCATCTACAGACCAAATTATGAAGGAGTAAAGATGTTCTGTGAGGCTGTAATTTCACTGCTCACTTAATTATGGGAAAAGGAGAGCACAAGTTGGACAACATGGGTTGCTTGACGCTCCTCTTCATTTGCGACCCATTGGGGCCTTTGTGTTGCCATAATGGTCCAGTACATATTACCCAAAAATGTACCTGGAGACAAATACCATGGTGTAGATCCTTCAGTACGCCGAAGTTTAAGCAATCAGGGAAGAAAAAAAAAGTAGAAACATGTCAGATGCCTACATAGGAATTTTTGATGGAACCTCAGAACATGGAAGAGGGCCAGGCAGCTCAGTTTAAGATCACTTTGGGCTTTCTTTTGCTCAGCTCCTTACCTACCCATAGTGCTATCAGCTAAGCCCTGAAGAAGATGCTTGCCTTAGATAAGAGGTCTTTAGCAGAGTTACTCTGGGGAAGTAAGAGATATCTCAACAACCCTTGCCACGTGAACACCTTATACCTGGCAGAACGATGCCAAGTAGAGAGAGCAACTGTGGCCTAGTTCCCCCTGCCAAGTCTCCTCACAGACAGCTTTCTGTGATGAGAAAAGAAGAGATGCAAGGCTTATTCTTTTACGCAGGCAGAGCCTGGAGATCTCGTCCTTTTAAGAGAAGGAAGGAAATACTTTCCTCTCTGCTACTCCAGAAGTGTCTTTTAAAAGAAGCAAGGATTACGCTGAATAGAAGGACATAAAGAGTAGCTCTGCTACTGTCTGGACCAGAAAGCCTGTTGTAAGAGTGACAGTCTCAGAACGTGCTTCAAAACAAGCTTGTTGCCTTCAGCATTTACAAAAAGGAGGCAGAGTTCCAGTGGCTGGAATATAGAAATAAAAGACAAAGCTTCAATATGCCTTTCCATTCAGAGTTTGGTCAGGGTGTTCTTCAAGATAGCCTCAAAACATGGATCTTTGATATATTTTGGTAGCACATATCCAAGATCTATCACCCCCTGAGAAATCTATCAAATCACCAACACTAGAAAAGCAAAAAACCACCGCAATATGAACACAAACACTGCAGTTTGCTTTGTAACCGAGTAGTGTTGTCACATTCTTTGCAGTGCCATGCTACAGGAACATTCCTACCTGTATTACACGTAAATCAGATATCCAGCTGCTAAACAGATACTGCTATTTTAGGAAAATGCTTTCAGGCACCAGAATGTCAGATTGTGGTAACTTATTACACAAGGATGCAACAGAAAACCAGATTTTTGTTAAATTACTTGTCCTTCTGCAGCCCTCTCCCCATTTTTGCTGGTCTACTGTTTTAAAGTGGTGTTACCTTCCCCCACCCCCAGGAAATAAAATGTTAACAAAAGAAAAGCAAAGGTTTCAACACGAGATCATTAATAACTATCATCTGCAAAGAACATGAACAAGCAGCTGTCAAACCCTGCCAGCGAGACACAAGTCTCACTGTGATTGACAAGCAAATTTTTCCAGTGTTAGTTCTGCACCCAATTCCTCTTCAGGAAAAAAAAAAAAAAAAAAAAAAAAAAAAAGAGAGAAACTAAGTTCAAACATCACTCTTCCTTAATACTAGAAGCAGTAACAATATTTCTACTGGTTCAGTCATCTGTAGTCACAATCACAAAGCAGATCTAGGACACCAAACGAAAAAAAAGGCGGCAACCAAAAACTTCTAAAGATGCAGCAGCAAAGCTAGAGCTCAACTCTATGTTAGTGAGTTGCACAAGGCACATACAGTTCAAAACCCAACAAGATGAGAAAACACCATCCAAAACATTCTATAGGCTTGCTCTGTACAGGAGAGCAAAACACAGCAGAACATTTATAGCTCAACAGAACACATTCTGACTAGCTGATCAAACTGCTCTTCAAAGACACCAACACATCACCTACATTTCATGAGTTAGAACTTTAGCCAGCCAACTCAAAACCACGTTATCGCTATACCAAAATCATACAGCTAAGAAAAAAAAATAAAAAAAAAAAATCAAGCTCTGCTTCCCAAGCAGCTCCTTAGAGACTTTAATCCAAAATCAGGCAACTTACTTTAAAAACCTCAGTCAGATTCTACCACTATGGTACAATACTAGGATCTTTTCTTTCAGGGCAGTGGGAGCCAAGATGGGTTGAGATGCCAAGTGTTAATGCAAAACAGGGTTAGAGATCTATAATTTCAATGCATCCTTTTATCAAAGGAGTCTTGTGTTTCAGCCATCCGTTCATATGCAAAAGCAGTTCAGCAGAGGAAACAAAGGAAGGCTCTAAAAAAAAAGGTTCACCAGCAAGTTCTCCGTTAACTTTTTTCCCCTGCATGCAAGAAAATGACCCTTAGAGGGATGTGGTACATACCTTGAGGGTGAGGTCGACGGTAGCGGGAGAAACTGGAGTTAGGCTGGAGCTCTGTTGTAGAGTCTCCCTCCTAGGGAGGGGAAGGGTGTGGGGCAGGGGCACCTGAAAGGCAGGCAACACACATCACATTCTAACTACGTCTACTACAAAAGCCCCAAAAAAAAGCAAAGCTCAAGCTTTATTAAGTGAGTTACAATTTCTTCAAGGCTTGAGCATCTGGCAGGGAGATTTTGATAAAATAAGGGGAAAATTTGGTAGCTGGGAAAAGGCCATTCAGTGGGTGCTGAGCAGCTTCTCATCTCTTTAAGAGGCTGAAGACTAAGGTTTAAAGAGTCCGTGTCTTCTGCATAAACAAATACCAATTTTCTGCTTTGGGATTTACTTTAAAGCACCATTTCTGTTTACTGATATGCAGAAATTCTTCCCGAGCCAAGTTTGCCCCCTTTTGTACCAATAGAGTACATGGGGCTTCATGACCTTGAATTCTGAGCTGCAGATGCTGAAAAGAGGAAGCTATAAACATCCGAAGTCACAGGACCACAAAACAACCCAGCAGATTTGCCATCCAATAGCTGAATTCGGTTATTTTCTCTTTCAAAAGATGAAAGATGTGAAACTTCAGGAATAAGTCTGACATAACGCTATAGCTCTCTCTGCCTAAGAAAACGCTGATGGATTTCCTAGAAGTTTTAAATGAAACGTATCAAAAATACTGCCACGGCCAGTCTATTACTTCTAACCATTTCTTTCTCACTTCAGAGCACAGCTACTGGACTTCCACTGGATGGGATAAGGCTAATCCAAAAGACAGAGACTGAAGCTTTGAAGCAGGTAATAGCACAGATTCTCTGTGGCTTAGAGCCCCTATCTCCTGTGTTGGAAATGCAACTCCAACAAGCCGCAGGGGAGCACACACTAACATCCTTAACACAAAAGAATTCAGTCTTCCACGCTAGGCACCGAAGGCGCAAACCACAAGACCACCAGAAAATCCAGCAGAAGTGTAAGTTCAACCAGTATGGCTTCAAAACTGCGTTCAAGGATGCTGCAGTAAGCTGAAAAGCATTTCTTAGATGGAATTCACAAGACATCTTCATAAATAACCTGAGATCCTACTGTATGAGTCTTTCTTCCCCCTATCAACAAGGGACTCAAGTCTGAGCCAGTTCTATTCCTGCTACTCAAACAACAACAAAAAAATCATCACACATTCCAAGTTGCCTGACATCCCAGCACAATCAAGACAAACTTGATTTCGCTCCAAGTCACAAACCAGCAGGTCCTCTGATTGCTACACCACGCTCACGCAGTCAGGATCATTGACTTCAGGAGCTCTGCAAACTCCTCATCCCCATAGCAACTGACCTCCTACTGAAAGCCTGCTGTCTGCTTTCAGAAACAATTAAGCTGCTCCCTTTACATGCAGTTGCTGTGATTTCAGGCTGCAGTTCAAAATGGTTTTGTTTGTAAAAGCTTTTCTCCAAACTCGCCTAGAGAGCTTTGCTACTGGTACCAGGTTCGAGTCCCAACCACTGCTGAGAGCACACTCCTTCATTACGTCCGTCTTTGCTTTTTTTTTAGAATTGTCCCTAGAAACATCTTCGCCACTTTCTGTGCTCTTCAGCTCACTGTGGTTGTTCAAAAGATAAGAAAATACCTAAGAATTCCAGACCAGTCACTAATCAAACCAAAGACCCTTCAGAGTACAATTACTGGATAATAATGCACAGCTAGTTAACATGAAAGAAATCCTAGTGACTTGTTTACTGAAGGCACTCTTTTGTGCTTTTAAATATATTCTTGTCTTCAAAGTCAAGATGATCACTGCAATAGACTTACGTTCGTCACCAAAGTCTCCTCCATTTTTGTAGTGCTAGTAGCCACTGTGTTAGGATGAGAAGAAGGTGTAGTGTAGTCTGTTACAGACTCCTGTGAAGAAAAATAATTCCATTAAAATATCTCCCTTACCTAAATCAGATTTAAATTTCTTGGATGGATGTCAGCTTTTCTACAGGAGAAGTTCACCAAGCAACAGATGATTAGAATTTCACACCATTTTTTTTTTCCCTTAGAAGGCATGTCCAGCAATCCCTATTGTTGAATTGCTACTGAGGTCAGAAGAATTCTTGAGAGATTATGGTTTGCCTCAGGACCTCACAATGTACATCTGGAGACAAGTCAAAATACAGTCTGGAAAGCAAAAATATACAGAGCAATGTACTGCCTGGGCACTACACATACTGAATGGTGGTTATTTGCCACTTCAAGATGCTTTAGCCACCTACAGGCACTTTTAGCCCAAGTTAAATATATTAGCCAAAAGGTTTCTGCAGCTTTAAATAAATACAGAAGTGTCTCGGGTAAATCTGTGACAAGCAAGGCCCTCCAGATTAACAAGAACACACAGGGATGGCTGCAATTTACAATTTTTTATTTTTTTTTTTTCCTTTAAGCCTTGTCTCAAAGTCACAAGACTCAATTTCTCCGGATGCTGAAGCCTACCCTCCTCACTTCTGCACTAGGTGGATGTATTGGGTTTGGGTGAGCAGGAGTTCATGTCGCCCAGAGCAGCTCTTATGGTGCTGGGCTTTGTACTGGGAGGCAGATAAGATACCGGTGGTGTGGCTGCTGCTGAGCAGCGCTTGCACAGCACCAAGGCTGGCTTTCCAACATCTTCCCCCCCCTCCCCCCAACCAGTGGGATGGGGTGGGCAAGATCTTGGGAGGGGACATGGTCAAGACAGCTGACCCAAACTGACCAAAGAGATAGTGCACATCGTGTGACATCAGCTCAAGTATAAAAGGGAGAGAAAGGAGAATGGAGTGGGGGTCATTCATTTGTGAAGATTCTTGTCCTCCGAGCAACCGCTACACGTATCAGAGCCCTGCTTCCCGGGAGAGGCCAGACATCTACTGATGGGAAGTAGAGAATAAGATCTTGTCTTGCTTCGCTTCATGCACACGGTTTGCTTTTTCCTTCCTATTAAACTGCCTTTATCGTACCCTATGGGCTCTTCCCACCTTATTCTCTTCCCTCCTTGTCGTTCTGAGGGAAGTGTGGGGGACGACGACTGATAGAGCGACTTGGTGGGTACCTGGCACTCAGCCGAGGTCAACACACCACAGGGGATTTCAAGGAAGAAAAGGACTGAAGTTTCCGGTCTACCCAGAGACCTTCCTTGAAGCTTATTTGTCATAGTTAAGTGGACCTTAATGTGCTCAATGAACAAGGTCCACCTGCATTGACCCAGCAGTTGTAGGTACCAACTGCCTGATGAAAGCATCTCATGGATAATGCTGCCAGCTCCCTATAGAATGACCTGCAATGAACACAAAAGGCGCTGGGACATCTGTGAAGTGATGCTGAGCACTGCTTTTTAGCTTCTGTCACTGGCAAAGAGGTGTTATCAGAACCTGACTAACAAAGTCTGTACTTTGTTAGATCAATGGTGTGATCCGGCTTAAGCCAAGATCTACTCTCTAGAAAGCATTGCAAACTCCAAAGCCTTACATCTCTGAAGCCCAGAAAAAGCTCTATTGTTTTTATGGAACCAAACACCAAGAAGGAACTGAACCTGGACTGTTGATG
Source organism: Baryphthengus martii (assembly GCA_013396935.1). Taxonomy (NCBI): domain Eukaryota; kingdom Metazoa; phylum Chordata; class Aves; order Coraciiformes; family Momotidae; genus Baryphthengus; species Baryphthengus martii. The sequence continues at coordinate 9,774 of VWZK01002072.1, forward strand.
AGCGCCTGGACTTGCTGACACAATGGTTTTGAAGGCAAAAACCACACCATGTTTATTTAATTGCATCCAATCACTCAGTTTACTCCTCGAGCCTATGACAACATCTCCTAAAAGAGCAATTAAAGCATCGAGATACTAACCAGCAAATAATAAAGAATCTTCATTAAAAAGAGGAGCTCATTTTGGTAACAGACTAGGACAGCAAGCTGAACCGTGATGGGGTAGAACGGACACAATTTGCACATGGACTTATTTTTGAATTTACAAAGGAAACAGAACTATTCTCTCCACATAGTCATTTCCTCTACTTGTTAAACTGGTGAAATACCAGATACAAGATGTTTCCCACAAGCTGAACTACCAGACTGCAAGTTGCACATTTATATTTGATTCCAATAGGCAAACTCCACTTGGGTAGAACAAGGCAAGCACACAAGCTTGCTTTAATCACAAGGTCCTTCTAATGAAGTTAACTGCCTTCTTGGTTTTTAAAAATTCTTTACTGGGTAAGAAAGGGGAAGTTTCTAATATAACATTATCAAAATTCCTTCAAAGTTTGCATGCAAGTTTTACAGGGTCTCAGCACCAAAATTCCTTACAAAAGAAGTTAGATTGAGACTATCATTAGCTTTCTCACTTGAAAAATTTACAGCAGAGAAATGCTTTTTCACTAGAATTCAACACAAACCACCGCATCAACTCTGGTGCCCTTCAAAGTCTATGTGCAATACTGAACCATCCTACAAGGATGAGTTACATGCTGAACACGCAGATAAGACGATGCTTTAGCCATAAAAGAACATGACTCAAAATCCTGCAACACCCAAGAGCAGAGCTGCAACTCTTTGGAGTGTCATGCTTATGTTCTAAACTTCAGCATCTCACCAGTATGAGTTGATTTGCATTTATACAGTTCCTAAGGTAAAACAGTCTTGTATGATTAAAACACACATGCTTTTATTAAGATACTTATTTCGGGATGGATGAGGCAATTCTTACAAAGCTGCCGCTTCTTTTACAAACATTTAAATCACCGAATACACTAAAGAAAGTGTGCTTTCCTGGAAGCTGAGCAGTAATCTTATCAAGGATATTAAAGAGTATCAAAAGAGAAATCATTTAGGTTTGCTAAAACTTCAACATCTGGTATTGAAACAAGAGAGTCAAGATGTCATCACTTTTTTCCTCATTAAAGTGCAACAAAAAGAGTACAAAGAGAAGATAAAGCAGTTGCAATACAAATCTGTAGAGGAGCTCCAAGGCTAGAGTACTATCTGAACCCATTTTCAAAAGCCACTTGGAAAAGGAGCAAGACTGGTTTATTGCTGCAAAATCTAGATGAAGCTTATCTTATCCAGTAAGTCTGCAGGTTGTTGACTCAACTTCCATAATATTAAATATGATTACCCTTTCCTAGAAAACAAAAAAATTACTAACTTATGCCCTGGGAACTACTCATGACAAAGAACTTCAAAAGCAAACTTGGAACTGTTGAGAAAGGAATATTTAGGACTATTATTAAATGCCTCTATTAGCAACCACTTCAGGAGGTACTTACTGAGAACTCCCAAATCCAGCACAAACTGCAAAGTTTCCTTTCACTCTGGTCTTCCCTCCAGAAGACAGAAGCTTGATGCTTTAACATTGTGGTAGTTTAAAGAACCTTGGCAACAAAAGGCACAAAAATCCAGACTTCCCTTTTGAAGCTCTCATATATAAAAAGTACAATGGTAGAGAGGAAGTTACATTGATTTTAGTAGAGCTACTCTATCAAGTTAGCCTGGAAACAAAGATGTTTCCTATTCGGTACCTGGCTTATCTTGAGCTCTGCTCACAGGAGCTTGAAAGTGGGTGAGAAAGCACGTGACACAAACAGTCTTCCCAGCAAATACTTGAACAAATCGGCGTTTATGGCTCTACACTTCCGACTCTGCACACCAGAAGGGCACTTAATCTTTTTCTGGTATCAACACAAACCAGTCACATCTACTTACAAGAGGGAAACTCCCAGGAAGGATGAGAAATCCCAGCACTGAATTTTCTTCACTATTTTCCATTTCACTCAAAAGATCAAGTTTGGAGCTACCATGTCAGACACAAATACCCTCCTTAACACATGCTCTGTAACAACACTTCATTGAGATGGCATCTTCTGCTTGCATGACACCTTGGCAAAAACAATGCCCAAATTGTCCTTTGTTTTTTTTGCTCTCTTCAGCTGCAGGTGACAAATACAAATTGAGTGTGATGTGGATTCAACTATTTATGTAACTTTTGCAGAGGATCAGTTTTCCTGAACGGCATCAGAAAATGTCTGCTTAAGACTAGCAAAAGGAAGATTGAGACAGCACGTGACAAACTTGAATCTAAACTCACAAAACTGCTTTACAAATATATAAGAAACATTTTCCCTTTACTAAAGCAGGTGTAACTTCACTAGTAGCCACTCAAACTGCACGATTTCTTTACATTTCTTTACATCTGAGAGCTGACAACCATAGTTCCTGCTCAGGAATCTGTGCTGCTGTAGTGAGGGCAGTTCCCACACTGGTCCTCAGGCAAAAAGGAGTGTGCCTCTGCACTCTCCTTGGAGAGTTTTCCAATGCACCACAACTAACAACAAGGAATCTTGACAGCAAGTCACCATCTCACTGTTGGGGGCAGTTAGAGGCAAGTCTGGGGAGTTTCACGCAGACAAATATGAATCCTCGACAATTCTGAAGGAGTTTGCAAGGGATAACATGACAATACCCGTGCCAAGAGGAGCTGACATACGACCCTGGTGTTGAACTGAACGAGCCTTACTTAATACTTTAGCACATTCCTAGTTTAGAGATTTCTTCCCCCCATCCCCCCCCACCCAGAACAGTGCTTAACTCACAGCTTGAGGTCATCCAGGCACTCAATGAATGCTGCCGACACTACTTCACTCCAGCAGCTGAAAGTCAAGCACTCATCTTGCATATATTGCACAGATCTGCATTTACACAATCTGCCTACACCAGGCTCCAGGGACACTCTCCACAGCAAGGCTCAGGAGAGTTTTCACAACAAAAAAATATAAAACCTTCCAAGTTGATCTCTGGACAGGGCTATGACAAACAGCATGTCTCTGCACCACCTTGGGAGAGCTGTTCCAATTCAACCAGTACCTGTATGTTTCATATATGCTACTCAGTGGGCTCTGTTGTCCAGGTAATTGCAACCAGCAGGCAAGAGTCAATTACATCACTGTCATCATATTTGACATATAGTGATCAGTCATTTGTCAATATTTTTTCTTACCTTTGTGTTTGTTCCAAACTCTGGAGCAGACACAGAGATCATCGTTCCTATTTCCGTGTTCAGTTCACTTGCTGCTTTGGTTTCCTTTGTAGTGACAGGTTCTGGACTCCTGACAGAGGTTGGAGATGGCTTCTCCTGTCCCTCAGGCTCTCCCTGTTGGGCATCCTTCACCTTCCTGTTCTTTAAAGAACGCTCTTTCCCAATAGGACCAGGTTTATACTCTTTGTTTTCTACCGGACTCAAGTCTGGAAGCTAAGTTAGTGTTAACTTGTCAGTTATATCTTTCCCCCCATGTCCTATCCCACAAGAATATTCTAACATGCTTAAAATAATTTCTTAAATCTAACAAAGCTTTCCCGAAGGGCAAGCATTTTCTAACAGTTAAATCATTTGAAGCTACGTTAGCAGTACGTACATGAAATGCATTCATTTTGAACATCAGGAATATAAACCACTGTTTTCAAGCAAGACATGTTCTGTGTGAAGTGGCAGAGTTTAACTAAAACAAGATCTAGCTAAAGCCCACAGAAGCCAGCATGACTCTCCTTACAAGCAAAGCACAAGTACAGAAGCCACGAGACTTCAAACACACACAGGTTATTTAAATTTTCAGAGAATCAGAATTTTACAGGGCCCTAGGAAAACAGAACAGAAGATTCTACCTTCACCTGAAGACACCTGGCAGCATTTCCCCCTAAGAACTGAGCACTAAGGGGATGTCCAGAAACAATAAAACACACCTATGTGCAAGTGTTGCCTTATGCTGCAGACACCATGACTAGAACAACTGCTGCACTTTAGTGGTTCTTTTATTTTTTTTTTCCCCTCCTTTAAGGAAGAATGAAAGGCCTCAGGGAATCTGATTGCTCTGCTGTTTCAATAGCCATATCCTTTCTGGCTGAGAGTACTCAGCCCATTTCACTACAGAGCAGCACAAAAATAAAAATCCTTCCAAGGCAGTCCATAAAAATCTTCCTACTATCAAAGCTTAAGGAATAAGACAAAAGCTGCTGGTGTTGTCTCTATAAATACAAACCAGCAGTTTCAGGAGTCGATGAAGACTCTTTACAATACAATGCTTTTGGGCTATGGGGATGGTGGTTTCCCCAAAGGTATGTGGTGCCCTCAGGAGGCCAGCAGCTTTCAGAGGGGAGGAAGAAAACAGTAGAAGCAGCCACTTGAGCTCTGCAATGCAGCAATAGCAAACATCAGACCCACCTCATCTCAAGTATTTTTCACCCTACCAGTTTACAGAGGCAGAAATTCCTCCAAGTGTGACTTAAAGGTCACACTTGGAAAGTTAAATTGCTTTGTTTCAAGTATGGTCTTCTTACACTGCCCATATTAGTCCAACAATACTAACCTCCAATCCTGAATGTAAGTTTGTATTTAGGCTTCGTAGCAAACAATATCGCCATAGGGATAGTGGGCACGTAGGAACTGTTTGTTTGCTATTTGTTTTGGTTTTTTGCCATCAAGACAGTTAAAGGCTTACAGACTTCTCACGTAGAAAAGCACACAAAAACATTCATCTCCAGTAAATTTACCATTTAGTTACACATTTGTTCTTCAACAAAATCGACAGAAGTCTTAATAGCTATAACTAAGCAGAAAACCAGAATTTTCTACATAAAGTAGACATCCTCTTTGTGTATTTAACTTTGAAGTTCAGTATCTTTAAATGATTCCGTGGGGGCAGTTTCAAGCATGCTGCTAGTATACCTGAGATATGGGGTTTGAATGTGCTGGGTTACTACAATTCACCGGCACTATCCACTACGGGATATTTCTCTGCTGTATGCGGTTTATATTTTGCAGTAAAAACTACAGACTGCAGCATACCCGCTGAGTGCCTCATGGAGCAGTTAAATTCACTCTACATGTGAACTGCACTTTCAAGATTTCAGCTTTTTTTTTAAAAAAAAAACCAAACAAAAACACACACCCACCCAACCACAACAAACAGAAACAAAGGAACACCCAGTCCTCTAGAAAGACAAAAGGGCTTTAATTACTTTGGGACCACTGCCAAATCTCAGACATCAAGGACTGAAACAGTTCTGTGACTCGCCAGCCTAGTTTATCAGCTATAACCATCTCTTTCTGAGACTACGAAGTTGGTGCTGAGTGTAAGCAATGCACAGATAAGTATGAAGACAGAAAATATGAGAGTAGGTTTCATTAACGTGAAAGATCACTAAATGTAATCTATATGACAGGAGGAGAAAGCATCGCTCCTTATGAGCAGTAACAATGGAAATACAAGATTATGATTATCAAATGGAGCCCCTAAATCTCTGGAGGGCAAGCAATACTTTTTTTTTAATTGACATATGTTTAATTACCTACCCAGTTTTATTAGATTAGAAAAAAATTTAAAAAATCATCCAGGCATCTGTGCATTTGAATTTCAGACTGAATTTCAGAAAATCAGTGGCTCTAACATTTCTCCCTTTCCTCAAAGCTCTTCTTTTCCTGCAACTAGATGTGTTACTTATCTTGGTAATCTGGTTACAAAACTAAGGAGGGCATCGTGCATCATTTAGAGCCGGGGCAAGGCAGGCATGGTGGCAGGAAGAACTACTGAAACAGGAAATCTAGCCAGGGTAGAAACAGAATGCCTGCTTTAAAACAGCTCTCAAAGCTCACATGAAGTAAGCTCAAGAGAATACCAAAAACCCCAAAACTAGAGAATAAACCCAAAACGCCCTACTACATCCGCAGTCTCCCAACAAAGCTATCACTAATCCATAATCCCACCCCTGTTCTAGCCAAATCCCTTCTTCCCAACATAGAACCAATGGACAAACTCTGCTAGGCTAGAATGCTTGCTTACATGTGCTTCAGGAACTGAATTCCACATCTTCTCTTCAAGCATCAGCTTGTTGATTGTTTTAGGAAGTTTAAAAGGGAAGTGCAATTTCTATAGGTCTAGTCCTACCTGAATGAGTATTTTATTCCGCTATTTGGAACCTCTTTTTAGCTGAACTTCTTTAAGTTTAAAAGCTTGTACTGAAGATATGACCTTTTTACCTTTTGTGCTTTGATGGGTCCAGCCCGAGGTTGTTTCTGCCTTTGCTCTTTTGGTTCTGGTACCTTGTCAGTGGACTTCTCAGAAAGTGCAGGGCCGACTTCATTGTCACTGCCACTGGAAGCTGGGGCTCCAAACTGAATAGTTTCTATACCAAGATCAACTCCACCTTCTTGCCCAGGCTTTGCTCCCTAATTAAAAGGTAAACATTTAACACATTTCAAAAGATTTCTACGATGGGAAAATGTCACTAGTTCAGAAAATAGCACCAAATATGCTCGGCTGAAAATCACATTTACCTCCTGCCAGTAAAAGTATTATTTGTAACTGCAACAGATTTGCAAGAGTAGAAAAAATAAAAATGATTGTATACTTCCTCCTCCTCAAGTTCCTACTGTTTATACAAGCTCGAGTAAGGAAAAATAAAAGAAATACATAAACAAGATCAAGATGAACTGGTAGAGGAGGAGGAGAGGGACAAGTGCAATATCAAAATGTCCAGATTCAGGTTAATACTCATGAAAGTTCAAAAATTAATGTTCAATCCAAGAGGAACAATAAGAAATTAAAGATTTGCAGATCTCTTTACGCAGTTAAAATGATCTCCCCAAGAGTTATGTCACATTCTTACAGATTAAAACAATAAAGTCAAGCCCAAAAAAGACCTAATAAAAAAATAAATAATTAAAACCATAGTTTAAATGTAAAATTTAGGGCTATGAAAATTCCATGGGATAAGTAGAGCTAATATAGTTAGAAAACATCTACTGGTTTTTGTATTTGTGATTTAAGAAGAGACATTTAGTTCTTTGGAGACACCCCGTTTCTGTCTACGTTACTGAACTGTACCACAAGGGTTCACATGCAAACCAGGTAACAATTTTACTTTAAAAACGCACTGAATAACAGCTATCAGTAGAATTTGTGAACGGCTATTTTTTTTATTAAGAGAATAATTTTTCCCCTGCTGCAATCATAAAAGCACTAGCCTGTATGCTGTGCTTCTGTACCATCTCCTGACTGCATGGAATTCTACACATACCAGTTTAAGTACGTGCACACCTGAATAAATGGATAACCCGTATCGATCCCAGTGAGATATAATTTGAGTAAGATGGACATACGGTTACTCTTCGACCCCTTCATTCTTACCTCTGGAGATGTAGCTGAACCAAAAGATGTCAAAGGCTTGTTCCAAGCACTTACTGAAGGTGGCTGAGGTGGGCTAATGGGTCCCACTGACAGGTAAGAAAAGAGAGTTAAAAAAAATGTTGCTAAACACATTCAACTGAAGTTATCACTTGACTGACAATTAAATTATAGAATCTTGATTAAATATGCTTTTGTTAGGAAACTGTTAAGTCTATTCAGCAGTTAAAAATCAACTAAGCAGGTAGCATATTGCTAAGTGAGGCAATCATCATGTTTCTGGAAGCCTGACAAAGCACAGATTCCTGAAGGGAGCGACAGCTGCTCATTCACAGTGAATGAAGAACATGACGACAACGTCAAACACTAACATACTGCAAAACCCCCTCTTTTCTGAGGTATTCGGAGGTTACAACACTGCAATTGGGAATGCCGCCCTCTCTTCCCTGTGCAAAATATATTTGCAGGTACAAACAAGGCATCAACATAGAGCTGGCAATCCATCAACATTCTCTAACCACAAGGCCTGCTGCCTGTCCCTAATCCAAAAGGCACCACTTACATTTTTTGGAGATGTCATTTAGAACTGCTGTAGGAGGCACCTTGTTTTCCCATAATTCAGCTCCTAGACCATTGTGAGCCTGGGTGTTTTGCAAAACTTTGCCTGACACCGTGTATTCCGTGCTGGTTGTCCCTCCTGCGGCCTGGTTTTGTGGTTGAACAGAAGCCTGTGGCTGACCTGGAGTCTGCACTGGACACGGAGGCTGTGCCTGAGCTTGTGCCTGCTGTGCAGCTGCAGCCGCTGCCTGTTGCTGCTGCTTTTTGGCAAATCTGGGTGGAAGCTTGGAATTCTGACCTCGGCCTTTTTCGCTCGATCCTTTCTTGGTCCAAACCTGGAAGAATTAGTGAATCTTATTGTTACAGCTGATAGTCTGGATGGACAATCAATTGTACGCTGCATTGCAGCAAAAAGTTAAATCGGTCTTGAAGTCTTTGTTAGGGGTATTTAAAGAAAGGAAAAACGACTTATTTTCTTCTTGGAATCAGCTGATATACATGCAATAGTGTATATCTTGATCACAGTGTGAAAAACAGTGCTCCTCGTTTGCCAGTTTCACCTGCCAACCAACACCCAAACGGGAAGTATAGAATCCTAAGATGACTAAGTGAAAACGAATCTTATTTACTAATTCTAAATAACTTTATTAATAAATCATCTAGTTATAAGGTGAAAATACAGCTTCTCAGGCAAGAAGATTCTGCACACTTCACAACACTCAGTACCTGCAAGGAATTCTTTCCCATTATCAATGCTGGTCTCGTACCTGCACTGTTTGTTCTTCCTTCTTTCTGCGCTCTTCATCTTGCAAGCGTTTTTGTTGCTTCTTAGACACCACTTCTGTGAAACCATCATCATTCAAGTTAGATTGGGAGTCTTCAACTACTGTCACTTCAGGGTGATCATCAATGATCACAACACCTATAGAAAAAGGAAAGGTATAGATGCTGCCGTTTTAACAGCTTCAGAGGTAGCTCACCAAGCCAGAATTTGCTTGAGAGTGGAAACAGTTTCCCCACAAGCACAGAGGGTGGCCCTGATTAAAGGCAAGCTTCTGCTTGCCAAGTGCTTTGCTCTTGAGTTTGAAGACAAGGAGTTATCTTTAAGAACTGAAAAACTGGAGGCTCCTGTATGAGACTCTCCAGGAAATAACGAAAACAGCCTCCCTGAATATTAGCTGCAAGTTTCAGCGATGTGCCTTTTTGCTTATGAAGGTGAAGCAAACTAGCAGCATGGTGGAAAATGGTCTCAATGACAGAGCTAAGATTAGGTGATAGAACAAAATTCTTATCTATACATAAAAATACACTATCAGACTTGCCACCTTTTAGAGGCACACACGTTAATTAGATATGACAAAGGCAGTAATGCTCAAGTTCACAATTATTCTGGTGTTTAGAACAAAAAAAAAAATCACCTTTCCTTTTTAAAAGTTTTCAAACATGTAGCTCTATGTGCAAGAACACTAGCAGGATTTCAAATTCTTGTTAACAGATTATCAATACATACTTGCATAATTATTAAGATCAAACTGGGATAAGGCATCCACTTTTTCCTTAGGTTTCTTTGGACCAGCCTTAGGTTCTTCTCTCTTTTTGCCACTTGCATCCTTGGTGCTCTTTTGTCCTGCAGCTGTAACACTTCCATCCTCCTGATGTAAAGAGGTGGTGGTGGTGGTGGGATCAACACCAGGGACAGTTGCTGTCTGCTCTTCGAATGGCCTGTATTTAAAAAAAAAAAAAAAAGGAGGGGGAAAATTAATGATTAGCCACAGAGAACACTCAGGAAGGAGCTAACAATCTAAAGCAAATCATGTTATAGGGCTACGAGTGTCTACTGTGCAACTCCTCAGGAGGCTCCAGACTTTCACTTTCAGCTCCTCAACGAGCAAAAGCTTAACAAAAGCTGTTTGGGGGACATGTATGTTCTGTTGCCGAAAGGAATCACACCAAAAGAAGAGTATAATTTTAAGGTCAGCTCTGGCTTGGCCTATGCAGTTAAAGACGCCAAAACTCAACAAGAACGTGGTTCAGAACTCCAGTAAAGCCTTCCATGGGAAAACCAAGACAAGCTTACAATATGCAATATGAGCAAATATAATACACTTGCTCCACAGGCTCACTTGCCAAAAGCTATTTGAAGCCCTAAGAACCAGATTCGTAGCGTTCTGACTTTGCTGGAAGACCCAACTTCTGCTTTAACATCACCTTTAACTGACTAGTGAAAGAAACTGAGTTAAAACTATTAAGAGTTTAGAGCATCGATCACGAGATTTTAAGCCAAGGCAAAACCTCACCTTAGATGACAGTGACCTACAAGCACGACAGCCCTAGAACACAGAGGAGGCATCTTGTCCTGCCTCCCACTGACCAGACTTCTGTGCACTGTGGCTACAAAACAGTGGGCAAATAGTAACACTAGGTAATAATCAAGTTTCAATCAATCTTAGCGCATAGAGAAACAAAATTCACCGCTCAGTGGCAAGTATTTCTCAAGCACTACTCATCACGGTTAGGTGACTGATCCAAGAATACAAAAAGCCAAAGGCAACGTGGCAATTTATGTATTAAACTGCAAAACCGCTCACACGTAACGTTTCAGCTCACACCCAAATCTTCAAGTAACATAGTGGGACTCTGAGAAACAGTACGAACACCGAGCATACATAAAAGAACACACTGGTCTTAGCTCCACGTTCTAAGTGTCTGTGTATAAACAGCAAAAACCAGAAAGTACACAGCAGCCGCAGGTGCATGGGCTTGTCTTATTCTCTCTTCTAACTTATTATAATAAATCTAAAATGACTACTCATGATTTTGAACCACAAGAGGACAACACCGGACTATGACCATACGTGCTTCCTAAGAGAAGCTGGTACTCACCCTCTTTTTCCACTTCTGGGTGGAGGACCACTCCGCCTTTCACTCCTAGGTCCCGAGAAGTTCCTTCCTGGTTTAGCTGGCCCATTGTTTCCGCGTCGGTTTTGACGGTCTATCCCAGGCCGCTGACTAGAGAAACTTCTCTTGGCTATTTCCCTTTTTGGAGCTCCAGCATTTTCTCCTGCCTTTGCAGCCACCTGTGCTGCCATATCTGCTGTTTTCTTCTCATCCCTTTCCCGCCTCTCATTGAAGTCACTGCTTTCCGAGGCCGTTTCCCACTCTTCATTTGCCTGGTCTGAAGAATTCTGGTTGGACAAGTCTGGTGTCTTACTTCCTGACACATCCAGAGCAGTGTTGGAGGGCTCATTAGCTGCATTACTAATGGTGGCACTTGTTGACGAGCTGATTACTGCCTCGTTTATCTTTGATGCCGCTTCTCTTTCTTTTAGGCGCCTGAAGCGTGGTGGCTTATCTTGCCTTGGAGGTCGAGCAGGCCTTTGTCTTCGGGGCCTCTCTCGATTTGGATCAAACTTTCTCTCAAATTTTGGAGGTCTTTTATCAACTGGTATAGGACCATAATGCTCATTTCTTCTCGGAGGCTCCCCATCTTCTGGTTTAATGATCTCTGTCTGCCTAGGGTTCCACTGATTGTCTCTATAGGCCGGTCTCCTTATTGTAGATGGACGCGGAGGACGCCCACCAGGATCCCTGCCACCACGTCTATACATTCCTCCTCTGCCTCGTCTAGAAGGCTCTCCTTTAGGAAGAAATCCTGGTTTGGGTTTGTTCTCATCATCTCTGATATATGTTTTTTCTAGAGACCTGTTGTCTACTCTGATACTGTTTTCAGGCTTGAACGACAGGGGCTTTGGAGGCTTCTTGCCATCGGCTCTCTCTTCTCTTTTTGGGTGCTTGCCTTTGATTAGACTGTCTTTGTCTGAAAGCAGCGTGTCGCTCGCACTTTCATGAACTTCGCTGTCAGAATCTGTCTCTGAACCGTGCTGGCGCCGCCGTTTTGGGATTACTTCAAAGTCAGAACTCTCGCTCCGAGTTTCACTCTCTTCTCTTTGTCTAACAGGCGCTGAATGCACATGCTCTGATCTAGGCTTAGGATCTCTGTAATGTGGGTACTCTCTATTGTGGCCTCGACTGCCCCGACCACGTCCTCCATAAGAACCCCTGTAGCTACGACCTCTAGAATAATACTCCCCACGACCTCTACCTCTGTATCCCTGGTCTGGGAACCAGTCTCTATCCCGAGCCTCTTTCCAGTATGTCCTAGGTGGCAAGCCAGGCTCTCTCTTTACTGGTCTGGTTTCTAAGCGTGGTTTCTCCACCACCTCCTTGCTAACTACCTTCTCGGGCTGCTTTTCCTCCTTCACTCCCGTCGCTGGCTGCTGAACATGCGGCTGCGGCTGTGCTGCTGGCTGAGCAGGGGGCTGCTGCTGTGCTGCAGGGGGAAGCTGTGGAGCAGCAGGCTGGGCAGCTGGTGCCTGCTGCTGCTGGACTGGAGGTGTGGGTGGCTGAACTGGAGCTTTAGCTGCAGGCTCAGTTTGACCGCTCTCCTGGCTTGCTGGTGCCGGAACGGCATCCTGGGTGATCCTCTTCAGAGGAATGCTGCTGGAAGTAGAGGTCTCTGGCTCAGCCTGAGGCTGTGGCACTTGAGGTGCTTCCTTTTTGTCACTTTTTTCAGACTTGATAGGTTTTTCACTAGCTATCTTTTCTCCTTCTTTCTCCTTCCTCTGCTCACGCTCCTCTCTCTGTTCACGCTCCTCCTTCATATCTCTAAGCACAGGTTTTTTGATAGGACCCGATCTTCTTACTGGTCTATCGCTGCCTTCGTCTCTCCTGCCATAACCTGGCCTAGGACCCCATCTTGTTTCAGACTTAGGTTTGAAAGTTTTTTCAGGTTTTGGTCCTTCTGATGTTCTATTATTGATCAAAATTTCTTTTTTGGGCTTAATCTCAAGTCTCTCAATTGTCTCCTTTGTTTCAACAGGCCTGTTATTTAACTTAGTGATATTTGTTGCCGTCTCATTCCTCTGGTCTTCTGACTTTAGAGAGTGACTTGAACCATAGGAAATGCTTCTTTTTAGCGAGGAGTGACTTTCTCCCCCAGGCACCAATTCTTCTGGAGAGCTACGTGCAACTTTCTCATTTACTGCTTCAAAATTAACTGCTGTGCTAGGTGCGTCAGTTTGGAGAGGTTGTACATCTTCCAAAGGCCTGCTTGGGAACTTTTGTACCTCCACCTCTCCTGAATCTCTGAAAAAGTCTGTCTTTGGATGAGAGTCCAACTGGTTGTGTTCTACAGGATAGGCGGTAGCAGGGACAGCAACTCGTTCTCGCTCCAGGTGTGTCTCAGACCTAAGCAGCAAGCAGTTAAGAATGTTAGAGTGCAGGTAAAAATTTTACTCAAATATTTACTGAAATAATTTTCTATTTCTATGGAGGATTGATGTCAGCTCAAGGAAATAACAAGTATTAACTTTAGTGCCTGCTGGTTGTAGAGGTCAACTTTATTTTATCCTAATTAAAAGTTCAGGGTCTAACGTCCAATTACCCTGAGGACTCTATTATTGTTAATGGCTATAAATGCAATTTTAAATGGAGCCTGCAAGTTAGCAGTCTACTAGTAGAAGTACTACCCAGACAACAGTACAGAAAAAAGAATTTTTGAGTACTTCCGAGATGTAGAGTAAGCCTTCCTGACCATTCTCTTACTTTATACCACTCCTACTTAACATATCACTTCTGAAACTAATGTACACCAGGCAGAAGTTCTCTGGGGAGAGCAGATGGAGAACTGGACAATACTACAGCAATGTTCTACAAAACTGAAAATTAAAAATATTACAGTAATCACCATTCATCAAATCAGGCTAAGAATCCTAAACAAAGCGTAAAAAGTCTTTCTACACCCAATTACAGTGCAGGCACGGATTTTGTTTTATAGAATATCCCCCAGCTACAACTCCTTTTAAAGTTTTGTGCGAAGAGTAGCTATAAATCAGTCAGTTTAAACAGCGCAACGTAAGTTACGCAGCCAAGCATGGAAGTACGTACAGCTCAGAGAAGTGACACTGAGTAGGTAACTCAGACTTACCTCAAATTGTCAGCTTCTTCTAACACTTTGGGAGGAGAACTTGATTGCTGAGGTTCTGCGTGGGGGTACGGGTCTGACCCCCACATCATGCGGGGCTCTGACAAAGGAACAGTGTGCTCTCTTGCTGAGCGAGCTATGTGTTCAAATGAATCTGAACTAGTTGCTGATCCCTCTATCTGGTCTCTTCTCATCAGTGGTTTGGGAGGCATAATTCCTGTGATACAATTGAAATCAGTTTAACATTAGCAAAGAAACCTACCTCAAGACAAACAAAACATTATCAGGTGGTTTCCAGAAATTAAAAAGGGCTTTTTAGTGCCAAGAATCTGAAAACACAAATTTAGTAAGACTCTAGAAATGCTAACACATAATATAAAAATAACAAACTTCCACTTTTTTTAAAAAAAAAAAAATCAAGCAATCAAATACTAACACATAACAAAACACAAATGGTAAATAAACTCTTTTTCTCAATTCGCCCTAACTCATGCCAGCTTTAATACGTGGAACAAAGTAAGGCTTATGCTGACACTCTAAACACATCCTTAACTGTCACTAACATGCTTGTGATGAACAAGTAAACTGTTATTTTACTTTAGAGTCAAAGATACATACTGACCTGACTGTAATTTTTCCAGTATTACTAAAATATTTTGTCTCTGACAATGAAATAACGTAGTTTTACTTCAAAAAACCAAAAACACCGACCCATTTGCCGTTACTATACATAATGTGGTTAGGGAGACTTCTATTTCAAAACTAAGGAAGTTTAGCAGCCAAAAACTGCTGCTAGATTTTTACCTGGATGAATAGGAGGCATGTCCATTGCAGGTCTTCCTGACATCATTCGTGGGTCCATGTAAGACTGCATCATAAGCCATCGGGGATCAAAGCCCATGGAAGCTAAATGCTGAGGATGTGGCTGCATGGGCTGGTAAAGGGGTCGATGCTGGGGAGGTGGGACAGGGCCACTAGAAGGCTGTGAGGGAGCTGACTGGGGAAGGACACCTTGTTGTTGTTGTTGCCACTGCTGCTGTTTCATTTGCTCCTGCGTAACAGAAAACAGTATTACAAGACTTTGTCTTAAGATGAAGACTTAAACAGAATTCAAATAACCTTTGGAAACAACAAGTACATTTATCTCCAGGACTCTAATTAGTCTGAAAGTTAATCACAAATACTTATCAGGATGAACTAAGAGAAAAAGCAGAAAACCAAACGGGACAATTCAGAACAGCTACAGTTTTGCTGGTGTCCAGCTGAGACACAGAACAACCTGTGTGTCATGCATGTCAATGTCAAGTGCTCTTCAGACCTAAGCCTAAATTACATTTGAATGTCACACCCTTTAAGGAAAAGCTGCACAACAATGATCATCAGACCCCAGGCTCCACGGCAACGGTATGATTTTTTTTGCAACCGATGCAAAACTAGCCAATTTTAAAAGTCCCTCTTGCCTTCTGCTCACTTACATACTTTACAAGTGACAAGAAGGGTTCTATGCAGAGTAATTCCTGCCAGTGTTATAGTTGATACAGAACCTGGGAACCAACAGCTCAGACTTTTTGAAACTCCTATGATGGAGCTCTTATTCAGAATGAGGCAGAAGACATCATTCTTTTAATGAGCTTACTTCTTTTAATGAACTGGTCAGTTACCTGTTGCCTCTGAAATCTCGGTGGTAATGATTTCTGGAACTGTTTAGAATAGCCTGAGGAAACAGCAGGCCGAGGCTGAGATCCTGCATCTGGCTCACTCTCATGAGTCACCTGTGAAAGCTCTTTCTCATTCCGACCACTATCTTGTCGGGTAAAGACTGTTTGATCTTCTGAAAAGAACAACCAAAAATAAAACAACAAAAAACAAATCATATGTAGGAAATGAGAGTGAATCTTAAAATTACGACAAATTTCACCAGAACGTCAGATAAAGGCTATTGTTCTAAAATGAAAACAGTTTGTCTTCTCTAACCTCATAAAGTTCCCAAAGCAAATCAAGTAAAAGAAAGTTAAGAACAACCCCTCCAAACAAAACAATTCTCTCAGTGCCCCTTTTA
Organism: Baryphthengus martii; assembly: GCA_013396935.1. Classification (NCBI taxonomy): domain Eukaryota; kingdom Metazoa; phylum Chordata; class Aves; order Coraciiformes; family Momotidae; genus Baryphthengus; species Baryphthengus martii. The sequence goes on from VWZK01002072.1 coordinate 25,839, forward strand.
AACTCAAATACACTGAGGAAGCAACCAGTGGCATTTAGGTTGTAACTACTGTGTGATTTAAGAAGTCTTGTATCAATACTACCACATTACATTGGAATCAACTTCTTTAAAGAACCAAGGTTTGGTTTTACAATTGCTTTCATCTATTTAAATGCTAACACAACCTTACTAAGCATAGTCTAACAGTTCTCTTGTGGCATTCAAGTTCCACTACAAACAATGCACCAAGTTTAAATACGTGCTCTTTGTGTCTCTTCCTCTAGGTTTGCTGAAAGAACACAATAGCTAAAACAATTTACATTACTTTTTAGCAACATGGGCTGTTGACCCTCCTTTAGCAAGGAAAGCAAGCCTGCTTTTCCTTCTGCATTCTTCCAAGTCCAGCCTAAATCACTGAGTCCAATTTTTCCTTTGACATTTTGATGAGCTGGGTGAACAGATCGAGCTCAAAGGACAGTTAACAGCTGTCATGTGCCACGGAAATAAATGGGCTAGATGCATTAGGTTAATTAGGGATGCAAATTAGACTCCTGGATTACAACAATGCTCTGTGGTTCAGCTCTAAGACAGACAACTCCTACTTGTGTGCAAGCCTACCTTTTTCTTCCTTGTTGTTATTCCTGGTTTCACTTTCTTGCTTTTCTACTACAGGTGTTGCCACAGGTTCTACAGGCTCAGGAACCTCCTGTGCTGATTTCTCCTCTTCTTTCTCTTTCTCCTTCTCTTCTTTCTCCAGCTCCTTCTCTTCCTCCTTTTCCCTTTCTTGCTCTTTTGCCTTCTCCAATTTTTCCTTTTCTTCTTGTTCCTTTTCCCTCTCCCTCTCTTTTTCTTTTTCTTTCTCCCTCTCCTTCTCCTTTTCCCTCTCCCGCTCTCTCTCCCGTTCCCTCTCCTTTTCCCTCTCCCGCTCCCTTTCTCTTTCCCTTTCCCTCTCCCGCTCCCTTTCCCTCTCCCTCTCTTTCAGAGGGTCTTCCCGAGAGGGTTTTGTCACGCAGCCAAATTTCTCATTTAACCGTTTTAGCTTTTCAGCACAAGCTGCTTTCCTCTGTTCTTCCATTCTTCTTTCTTCCTCTTCTCGCCGCTTACGGGCTCGCTCAACTGCGGCGGATATCTCTGACTGTTGTCTTCTCCTCTGTTTCCAGATTTCATCTTCATCTGGTACAGGTTTAGGGGGAAAGGGTCCCTGCCTTCCAGGTCCTACCTGGCGATCAGGAGGAGGAGGGTGCTGCAAGATGAAAATCGGTTAAGTTGAACATGCATTATATAAACAGACAGATGAAGTTTTACATTTTTTTCCTATTTGTTGACACATGTATTCGTACAGCATCTTTAAAAAGCAAGATTTGGAAATAAAAGCAAGCCCCCAAACTTCTTGCTGCAGTTCAGACCTGCGCAACCTGAACTCAGAAATGGGAGGTAAAGACTCAGTTGGGCTCCTGTCACTCCTCCTCCTCAAAACCAAGGCCAAGTGACAGCAAAGATGACATATCTTTTGGATTCAGTTGCAGGCTTCTCTAAATCAGAGACTCAGGGCAGTTCTCAGACTAAAGTCTCCCAAGGAGTCAAAGAAATTCAATTTAGCTCAGGATAACAGAGCTGTTGAAAACTGTTAACAAGCTACTACGTGCACATTTCATCTGGGACTTCATCCACCCGTCTTGCCTCGGCAGTTAGCCCTTCAGCATTGTTCCCACAATCCTGTCCTTTCCCGTTCCCAAATTGGGATGGATAACTGAAAGCTCCAAGTTCTCATGCATTTTATACACCACTTACAAGATAGGGGTACTCTACCCAAGTAGCAGCATGGCTGCCTTGGGGTCTCATCCTTAGCTCCAGGCACTAGAACAATTTTACTTGTTAAAGAAAAGGTTTATCCCTACGTGAAGCATATTTTTACTTTTCTTAGCCTAAACCCCTCCAACACAGCATTCAAGAATTTAACTCAAGGAAATAAGGACAATTCTGCTCTTTCTTACCTGTGGTAGAATAGATTTTGGATGAAGAGCAGGACCACCTCTTTCATGGACAGAAGGCTGTGCTGGACCTCGATCCTATTGGATCAAACACAGTACTGGGGTTGAGCACGCTCTTCACAACAGTGAAGCTCACAAATTTTAGTTTTGCTGCCTTCTACTGCATTAAGATACAAATTTGCATGCAAAACACAGGCAAGAACATTTCCACTTTAGGTACGGGGAGCTAAACAATTAAGAATTCACACATTCAAATGTCAAAGTTTATGTTACTACAGTGTTTTTTCACCAGACTCTATGAAGCAAGATGCTGAGAGATCATGTGATCTTTATATATCGAGAAAGTCAAATCAATTGCAGATCCCCCATCTTCATTATTTCTGGTGTCAAGAGAAAAACATTTCTGGGAAATATTCAGACAAAGACAACAGTAGCTTTTACTAGGGAAATTAAAATAGGACTGCAGCAGGTAGAAGCTGAGGTGGTTGCCAAGTCTTCCTCTACTAGAGTACACACCAAAAACCAAGATGGCCAAGCTGATGAATTTTAGGTAGTCTGTATGAAACCTACCTGCCTGAGATGTCAGAAGTGAGCTGACACATTACTAACTTGCACTGAGGAAAGTGGGTCATGATGCCAAAAAAAATCCCAACCCAACCCCACACTCAGTAAAAAAATGTGGGTCAACTGAATGCTCTTTACTCTGTGCCACGGTAAAATGTGATGGCCACCAGAGCGACTTTATTCACTGTTAAAGAGATAGAGAGACAAGAGTATCAAATTTAAGCTTGTCAGTTGAGTCACAGTAAGTGACACAAGCCTTCTCACCCCTCACAACCATGGATTAGAACACACTAGATAAAGACATCTATTTTTATTTTGCCACCAGAAGGAGCTAAGTTGACTAAGCAGCACCCGATCAGTTACCAGAGCTCAGATGACGCTTTACAGTAGCTGATGTTTTCACTCATGTTCATAACCTTAGTTGACCTGACAGTTTGGAAAGACACCCGAGTCAGATCTCTCCTAACTAGGCTGTTGCTAGAAAAGCTCAAGAGAAGAACACACAAACCTGATCAAGCTGAGAGCTTTTGCCATAAGACCCTTTGGTTGCTGCTGTGGAAACCTGGGTAGCAGACTTAGCACTCGTCTGTTCTTCTGCTTCCTTCTGTCCATCAGGACTCTGGGAATCTTTTGATGGTGTTTGTTCATCCCTATGTGCAAAGAAATAAGAAGAATGGAAGGTGTACTTCACACAGGTATTTGGTGACTTATCTTCTATCCTCAATGCTTCCTAGAAAGAGTAAGGATAATTTCTACTGCTTGTCCAGCTGACTGGAGTTTTCAGGCAGTTATGAAATTTAATACAGTATTAAATTACTGGAATAAATGTTATTGGAATGAGTACTTGCACTCATTTCATTCAACCTTCCCAAAAGCCAAGCGAGTTAAGTGGAATTCACACAACAGGCAACACCAACTCACCCACTTTCCTTCTCTTTTTGACTACTTCCTTGCTCATCATCATCACTGAAGTTCAACTGCTCAGTGTAATCCACTTCACTCTGAGCACCTAATGCATAAGCAAATATTCAGTTAATCTTTCAGAAAGAGTCAACGTACAAATAAACTATTAATCTCATGTTCTTACCTGCCCAGCCTTCATCAGCCTCAGCATCTAGATTATCAAATTTATCAAGTTCTTTAAGCTCACTAGCACTAAGAATGGATGGGCGCTCAATAGGTTCCGAACACCATGAAGGTGGTCCTCTTCCCCTTGGCCCTCTAAAAAAAAAAAAAAAAATTGCCACTTTCACTACTTATCAACAAAATGACCAGATAAATGCTATGACAATTGAAACATGCAGCACTGTTCTCTCAAATACAGTAACTGTAGCAGTAATTATTTGAACTACAACAGTTGCACACCACCAGATGTTTCTTTAGGGAAGAGAAAGAGGAGATGCTATAGCCTTGCCTGCACATTTTACAAATAGGCCAAACATCAGTTGACAGAAAACCACGTCTTGTAGCTTTCAAACAACATGGTGCATGGAACTGGCATCCTTCTTAACATCAATTTATTCACCTTGGAGATATTTCTTTATACTTTACATGCCTGCCCACTGTCAAAGCTTCTGCACCTTCTCCCTACTCCTATACTTAAGTTCTCCCAGCCATCCCTCTCAGCCCTTCTGTCCTCTTCCTGATCCCAACCACAAATCATCCGTCGATGTCTGTACCCTGATGTCCAAAGCAGCCCTATTTCTTCATGCATGTGCATTCTCAACTATGGAGAAATGCCCAGAAAGGAGGAAAACAAAATAATTTCATAATGCATTACAGTTCTACTTTAATTGGAGAGCAGCAGAGTTGAAAAGTAGCAATCAAGTACTTTCACTATAACAATGGAAGAGTCCTTTTACAGGCAAAGTACTGGTTGAAATTTCAAAGGTGTCCCCAAGTGACTCCTGCTCTTCCCAGTCAAAAATCCCATAACGTGCAGAATTCCCTCAAGTTCTGAAGTTGAGCTGTCAGAAATCACTCCATGACACTGCTTCACACAAGCCAAACTTGTGAGATTGACCACTGGCAGTTCTTACGCAGCGTATCATCATAACTAAGATATTCACAGCAGAATGTTGTTGGGGCGTTTATTTTATTTATTATTTTTTAAAGGAGGCGGAGGGTGTTATTTTTTGTTGTGTGGTTTTGGTTTTTTTTCTCCACTGAGTCACAAACAGAATTTATACTCGCACAACAACACTTGAAAGTTTTCTTACCTGCTAGGCTCAGAATTGGGAAATCTTGTTGGCCCTTGCATGGAAGGAGGATATGCCATTCTAGGATATTGATTAAACATCTAAGAAAGGTATAAAACCAGGAGTCATTCATTAAAAAAAAACCAGAACTCACTGCACTAAGCATACTAAGATTGTAAAAGGAATCACAATGGAAGTAACGCACTCGAGACAGTTTGCTTAATATCAGAAGTGTGTGACATCAAGTCACCAAGGTGATTACAAGTGTTAATCAACCCCTGGCAAGTTCAAACTGAGCGTAGCATGAGCAGCAACAGGTAGTCGCATTGTTTTAGGAGCTGGTTGCAATCTCATCCATCTAGCAGAACTGCCAAGCATTCCATGAAGGAAGAAAGGGTCATAAGGAAATAATTTTCGCCAATAATCACTCCCTGCCACTTAAAAACTTTCCATGTCACCATCACTTACATAAGGTGGCATCATTGCCCGGTACTGAGATGAGATAGGTGGTTGCTGCTGGCCATTCAACTTGGGCTGAGGGACCTGTGGTAATCGCACATCCCTCTTCTCTGCTGCCTTTTGGCCATCATTTTGTTCTGCTGGTGTAGCATTACCATCTTCTTGCCCAAGAGCTTTAGCTTCTTGATCGGTTGGTGAATTGGGTGAGTTGCTTTTATTACCACCTTCTCTCCAACTAGTAGCATCTGCATGGACAGAATCAGTACGAGGGAAAACAAACAAACCACAAAACCAGACTTTATATTATAGATTTACAGACAGGCATGATGAAAAATACATTCTTTCTACTCAGTTTTCAGTGCAGATACATGTTTAAATTCGGTACTGTAACAAACAACGGCCACTTGAGAAAATAGAGGCTGTCTTCTAATCCTTTTCAGCCCTACATCCAGCTGTGTTCCTGAAGGGGAAGAGTTAAATTTATAGACTGCTCTAGTTGTCCTGCTCTAGCTTCCAAAACGGCACAAACCTTTGGAAGGATACCGACAATAGCATGGGAGAGAAAACAGATTTAGCTGTGCTAAGTGGGCCACTGCTGACTCAGTGTGAAGATGCTGTCAAGGGACAGATCAAGATTCTTAAGCAGCAAAGGCCCACCATGAAACTCTGAAGCAGCTCAAAATAACATATAACTGTGTATTATCTAAATGAAGACAAGTATTCAGAGTGTGGCTTGCATCTCTGTCTGATAAGGATGAAATAAAAGTAATGAGGGCTGTGAACGTCTAGTAAAAAGTCCAGGAAGAGTAAGGGACTTTAATGACCTATTACTTCTGCCAAACAGTCCATTCTTTTAGGAGTTTAACAGCAAGAGTTCACGGGAGGGAAAAAAAAAAGTAAATTTAGCAGCAGTGCTCCGATCCAAGGGGACCAACAAAAATTCAGAGACACTGTAAATAATGTTCCTTTAGGGGCACAAACCCTTTAGGAGTACAGAGAAAAAAAAACAGAGTATCCATTACAGTTCTTCCACTTCTCTTTGACAGGGTGTCCCGTTGCTAAAGGGGCAGTACTTGCCAAGATGGTTTAGCTTTCTGCTATCAGAGCTGTAAGAAAGGCTTAATATATAGAATACACTCTTTTAATATATATAATATACTCTTATGAGTACTAACCATTTGGTGAAAACCCTAATGATGATTTAAAGAATTAGTTAATATTAGGATAGTTCTTTCAATACCTATTTTAGCTGTAGTTATATTTAGCAGCTGGAAGTAAGAAAATGCCAGTATTGTACAAGTAGTAAGTGTTCCTCAGAGCACAAGTGGAGTACTGACTAGGTTGGAAAATGGCAAGTGAACTGCAGAATAGGATTAAATATCCTATTTTCCACACACCAGCCACACAGTAAAGCAGAAGCAAGCCCCAGAAATCTTCAGTGCAGGAACGTGTTGATTAAAATAATCAAGTCATCAATTTATTTTGTATTGGGCACAAGGAATCTTGGAATAAACAAGTTCCACACAAATTCATGTAATTTCACAAAAGTGTGTAGTATGTATATACTTACTTTGTGGTCTCAGGCTGGGTCCTGATCCATGGAGCTCCTCAGCTGCATCTTTCTCTTTGCCTGACTTTTCCTGATCCCCAGCTGCCGGCAGACTGGGAAACTCTTGCTGGAAATAACTATTTACTGGCATAGCTGGACCTACACAGGAATATATTCACAAAGTGATGACTTTCTGTCATCTAAACAATTTAAAAAGTAATAAAAGCCTGATCATGCTTAAAAAGTGAATGTTAAAGCCACAGAGATTTACTAATAACATAATTCACATAAGTAAAAAGCAATATTCATAAGGCGTTTGATACCAAACTTCTTAAATTTACTAGGCCAACTATGACACCTGCTAAGACTAAGAAAAATCCAGAAGTAACAGAGAGTAATAAGGGACGACAGGGTAAGACTTCTGAATCTTGAAAAATATCTTCTGCTGGAGTCTACACAGTGACAGTAACAATGTTTTAATTGCAAAGTCACAGCATCTTGAGTGATCAGCTTGACAGCACTTCAGCTATCAGCCTGAAACAGCCAGGTTGTGAAGAAAGAAGTTAAAGAACTCAAAGATGTCATGGTGGCAATTAACCCCAACTCGTAGTCAATGCATGAGCTGAAAAAATAAAATCAGTTAAGTCAAGTTGAACATGTATTATATAAACTGTCAGATGAAATATTACATTTCTTATTTGTTGACACATGCTATTTGTACAGCACCTTTAAAAAGCAACAAGTCCTTCCTTTCCATATAGCCAGTAACAATACCAGAGAAGGTTTTATCTTTGCCTCACTCAACTGAATTCTTACAGGAGGTTGGGGTGGTCGGCTGAACTGCTGGAACACATACAAAGCATCTGGAAAACCTAATTTTCACCAGCCAACTGTAGATCAGGAAACCACAAGCAGAACAGGTGTATCTTGAGTTTCAAACTCAGGAGAGCAAGTAGCTGATAGCAATACTCATTCTGCATTTCTTCTTGAAACAGCAACCCCATGACAGCATTAACTGAATGAAATGAGGATGCCATCTGGGCTTGGCACACAGGTTGCCATGGTAACTACAAAAATCATTAGCTAAATGCATTTGGAAGCCACTCAGCCGAATCACTATTTCCTGTGTCACAGAGATGATCCTATCAGCCTATTTAGAAAGGCTGGTATGCAGATCACTTTGCATCAGTGTTAAATTCCTTTTTTTTAAGTCTATAAAACTCCTGTGAAACCTTTAAGGACAAGAGTTCTTGTATGTGGCAGCAAAGAATACACTGAACAGCAGAGAAGAGAGCAAGTAGTGGACATTCTAGAATCGTCACTTTCAATATTTACTGCAAAAAGGGACAAAATCATTAGATATGCAATTCTAAAAAACTTCAAATAATGGCTTCGAAGATACCCTCATGCAAAACAGATTTTACTATTCTAAGATCTCTATCCTGAAGAGAGCTTACTACTTCAGCTTGGAAGCCAAAATTCTGTTTCACAGCCACAGAAAGCTTGCAAGTCTCAAATTTAAGGAATAAAATATGTCCTAGGTTATTTTTTTTATAATGGAGACACAGGAATTCTAAGTAATCTCTCACCCTACTTACAATTGAAAAAATCTGCTAAAGATTTAGTGTTCATCACACATCTGTAACAAAAGCACTAAAGCTAAGATGCACACTCATGGAAATAGCTCTCCACCCTTTCATACAGTTAAAAAAAACAAACAACACACCACCAAATCACACCTTTAATGAATTTTCCAGAAAAAAAAAAAAAGACCAAATCACCACCCAACCCTACTGGAACACTTCCACTTTGAAAACAAAATAACCAAGGAATCGATAAAACAAAGAGAAAACTGTTGTTGTAGCAGACATTTAAATAGAAGACTAAACACTTTTTGCACAAAATGATTTAAAATTATGATTAGAAAGACCAGCAACTGTTTAAAACACCTTGACCACCACCACCACCTACCATCTTGTGCACCTGGTTTAGTGTTAGCCCACGATTTGGCAACAGGAGCTGCTTCTGGAGGAGCAGGAACAGCAGGTTTTGGCTGTGTCTGTGGCACATCTGGCTGTCTGGAATTAGAGGAAAAGTACTTGTGTGTACAAGAGGGTAAGCACAGAATAAGATCGTGAGGATTACTACCACAAACAAGTGAATGAAATTAAGTAATTATGCGGCTGAAGAACTGAGAACTACTTTTCTGCAGAAAAAGCATTTTCATATATAAAAAGAGTTGTTATAACAGTTAAAAACTGGAATGAGTCAGCTTTTTTTTTCCTTCCCCCCCCCGCCCCGAGAGCATATTTTCCAAAGTGGACAGGAATGAAAAGGTCTGAGCAGAAAATGTAGTCAGGCATGAACAGAATTACAACTTTTGAGGCAGTGTATTGACAATGAAAAAAAAAAAAAAGAAAAAAAAACAGTCAATCTACAATCACGGAAGGGAATAATTCGGTATAATGTTCTTTTGCCTCAGGAGTTAGAGGAAAACACTTAAAGACCACCGTGAATTGGGAGAAAGATGACAAATGTACATCAGAAATTACAAAGTAAAAGGAACTGAAGACCATAACGAAGAAATTTACGGGTGCCATGAATCGGAGCCCAGAAGTTTAAGTAAGAACAAAGTCTCAATTTCACCACCTTAACAACGAAGAGGCAGACAGAGTCAGTAATTTTGTCCAATATAAAAATCAGGCATATTCTTGAAGGATATTTCTAGTCTACAGATTCAGTGATGTTTAACTTCTTTCAAGGACAGCTATTCCTGAAATCTGCATAATCAGATAACTTAAGACCCCAAAGCATTAGCATCTACAAGTCAAGACCTCCAGCTCATTAGCACTCATTTTTGACAAAACCAGAATTACAGAGCAAAGCCAGTAGTCTAGAACCACTTTATCATACCAGCAGAGAGATAATTAGCACAATATCATGTCAGTTAACTTACAATAAACAGTTGCAAATGTTTTAAATATATCCTAAAGCAGTTTTAATTTTCTGGAGGACTGCCACCAAGACGTCAGTTTCGTTACTACATGGTAGTCTCAGAAATGACAGGAAGTAAACATCACCAAAAAAAAAAAAAATCACTGCTGAGGAGAAACGAATTAGCTTCTCACAGGACAGATGAATGTAATTGTGATTTGCTGCCACAGATTACTGGGATTAAAAAAAATTCTCATAATTTCTGTTTTCACTTAGTTACATTTTCTCACAGCTGCACATTTTCTAAACAGACTGGAGAAACTGGAACTTAATGGCTGTACTTTGTCACACAGAAGTGAAACCAAGAACAAGACCATGAAGTGCTTTTTTTTTTTTTTTTGCAGTTCTACCGTTTCAAAGCCGAGCCTATTTACAATTTGAGTTATCCAAACACTGTCTTATAGGTGGTACTGTGAAAAAACTCAGTTTGGTATTAGCTGAATTAATCAAATTGATACATAACAGGCTGCACTATCCAGGAAAAAAAAAAAAGCACTGAGGCCATATCCATAAAAAGTGTGACAACTTGGGAAAGCAGCAGACAAAAAAAAAAAAATTATCACAGGCAACAACTCCCTTCCATGAACTTCAATGCAGCGACACAAGAGGAAGAACTAAACTAAAGCAAGATGATACCAAAATGTTACACAACACTTCACCTCCAACACCTGTGAGAGGAATATCAAAACATTTCCAATGGAAACCGCAGAATTTATACGCATGGCGGAATATTGGAGAAATACAGCAGTGGTTACAAGAATGATCCGAAATCTTCAACAAATGCATTAGATGGTCTGAATTTAGGAGAATTTATCTGTGGCCTGGGCATACTGTTCCTGGAAATGAGTTCCTCCAGTGACCAGTTTAACTCCTATGTGGCCTTTGAGGCCTTCATCAAAATAACACATGAAAATACAACTGCAAACAGCTTCCAGTTGCAGATAAGGGCCAGCTATTAATTTATTTTTAAACAGATTTAACTAGACTGTGTAAGTGACTGAAGTACAGGAAGATGTTGCTGAAGTACCACACAAAACACTCCGTAGAAAATTGTAAAGCTGCTGTTTCATAAGCTTACAATAAAAAGCTAAACAAGAAGGATATGCCTGAAGTCTAACCTTTTTCAAACAGATGTCAAAATTAGACATTTAAATGTAGGTAAGTATACAGGGAGAGATAAAGGGACAGTAAGAAGGGCAAGAAAATCTTTAATCATCTTTTGCTTTCACAAATGCTAGTGACATATAATCAGTGCCCCTAACTACTTGAACTGTTTTTCAAAACAACTTATACGTCGAAGAATAAATACTTAAAATCCACTTGCACTTTTGTAATGAGAATTATATCTTATTTTAAGCTTACATGGAAAAAAATTGCTTTAGAATACCTTCTAGCTAGATTATTGAAAAGTTTTAGTCTCTACTTTCTTTAGTTGACCTCCTGTACAAGTGTAACCAAATTAAAGTGGAAATATTAAGAACCATTAGGAAAATAAAGCAGAGATTCCAACAAATGTACACAAACTAAGAATCCCTGAGCTTTCTCTACCACACATCAGCACAATCACGATAAATTAAATAGATTTTTGCGTACTCTCAAACTTGTGAGTTATTATTTAACTTGGTTGCTGTGTACCTAAGGGTTCCTCCTAGAGGTTCAAGAGACTTTTAAGGTGATTACATCAATCTTACAAAAACATGCTACAGTATTTCCTTTCAGTACCCATCAGAAGGTACACAAAGGCTAAAGGAAACACATATCCCTCCGTATGGAATTTACAAGCATACGGCTTTTAGCTTAAAGGAGGGAGATGATTTTTTGGGTTGGTTGGTTTTTTTGTTTTGTTTTTTAAACTATCCCCTAATAGCAAGATTCTTCCTCAGAAAAATTAGTATCAGTGCTACTTCCTCTCTGGTAGCTATGCTGAGGACAGACAAGTCTAATCAAGTTCTTCCTAGGCCCTGCCCATCCCTACATTTGGGAAACCATGAGAGAAAGGGCATAGCAAACCAACTCTGATCTCATCGCTCACTTACTTTTCTTCTTCGTGCTGTTCTTGTTTTGAAGCCCATCCTGTGCCGTCTTTAGGCACAATGTTCACATTGGGGTCATTGCCTTTGTTCTCTGCTTTGAGACTGGGGAGGTTTGCTGGAGGAGGCATCCTCCTGGAAATAGCAACTTTTCCAAGACTCTGTAATCCATGGCGTGCAGCAACTGTACAGCAAAACAGAAAGCGCAAGTTAACAGTGCTGTTGAGCAGGTAGTATTCGTGCAAAGCTGCCTAAATCAATTAAAATGTTCTGCAAGAAACTCAGAAAATTTAAGAGTATAAGAATATGAAACTCAAAATTTAATTTTATTTTAATTTCATTTTTAAAAAAGGAATTATAAATACTTGGTTTGGAAGAACTTGAAAACTTCTTGAATAATGAGTCACTGTTTCTAGTCTATTCCAGAGATTAAAAAGGATATATGGACCCACCTTTATACACAATGTTCAGTGACAGAAAGCTAGAAGAGTCCTCTAAAATACAATGTCGATGTCTTAATATCTTCTAACATGCTGTAAAGCACCACTCAGTTCATCCCTGAACTGATACTGTTGTTTACAGCTAACCAGAAACCAAGATTGCTTTCCAGAGTTCTTCTGCTCAGCTGTTTTATCAAGCAGTTCAAAAATCTTGCTGTGGAGAAGTGCTCATATAATTTGCACTCTTAATTAGTACCACAACAATGATGAAAATAGAAGGCAAAACTACAGTTAAGTTTACTCACCTGTGGTTTTCTGAGTTTCCAGTGATTTGCCCTTGTAAGTATTAAACAGACTGAGCGTTGCATACTTTGTTTTTCCATCCTTTGCTTTTGTACTCTGGCCTGACTTCTCCGACATTTCGATGGAAACTCATCGAGTCTGGTACCTCCTGCTCACCCTTCAAAATTTGCCTGAAAAGAAAAACACCAGACAAGTGAAGCAATTTCAATATAAGCCAAGAGTTCCTAGGACAAAAGTGGACAGCATATTTAACACCATTAGCACTGTTTTATTTAAGCATACTGGAGATGCCATCGAATACATTAGTTCCAGAAACCTCTAGTCTTATGTAACACTATGCACTTTTAAAGTATTTTCATCCCCACAATTTGAATGTCACAAAATCAGGAGGGTCAGTATTTAATTAATATCAAACACTGTGGTAAATATTGTCCATGATTTCACTAAAAAAGAAAAAACAAACAAAAGCAACAAAAAAAACCCCAAACCACAACAAAACCTGCATGCAAAGTTTCCTCCAGCAACCAGCTCCCCCACAGGGAAGCTCAATGACTCCTGAAGTCAAGTACTGAGATGTCATTAACTGTAGGCACAGTATTTCTGAAATTGTTTCTTTCTCCTCAGTTAAAAATCATCATGAACTTGGCAGCTAGAGAAATTAAACACATCGAGTGAAGAACTTTTCTTTATCAAAACTAGCACCACAGTATGTTTAGACCAGAAGGGTGACGAATTCCTTAAACCAAGAGTTACGCCGTTCTTCCCGCAGCAGTAAATTACAGGGCTGTTACAGACAGTCATCCCTCTCCTCCCTCCTTCCCTCAGAACAGCAGGTCCTGAGAAAAACCACCCAGTTAATTATCACCGATACTACGTATTCTTAGAAGGAACTTGACAGAGTTGCTGCTCATCACCAGGCAGGAACACAAGTGAGTGTTCGCTTCAACAGAACATTATTATATAGCTGATTTATCTTAACAACACCCAAACCTCTGCTACCTCCCCTTACAACAAAAATTTTTGTTCTATCTCCATACGAATTCTAGAATAGTTATGTATGCCTAAATCCTCTTGCATTTCATTCCAAGAGAAGACAGCAATACGCAAGACAGAGCTGCGCAGCCTGCTGAAATCCTTTGGTGACCACCAAACTCCCTGGTCAAACTCAGAGCCTCAGGAGACCTTCAAAAGGAACCCGATTCCTGTGCAATGCACTCATGTATTAAGAAGAGTCTGCACGGCCAAACTGTCCAAAAAATAAAGCACTTATCTGGTCATGACAGACATTAATCAATGTCAGAATATCTGGGAAGCTTCTTTAATACAGGAATGGCATCCTCCTCTGCCTTCTACCTCAGTTTACAAGCAATGATCGACAAGACTAAGAAATAAGGATAGCAGACAACCTTGGGATAGTCCAGTTTCAGTAGGATTTGAGTGAGATGCTATTCTATTTCAACCTATGCGCTCTGCTGCAAAGGGAACAGTATTCAGTTTAATATAGAGCTAAGAAACATATTCTCTGCTCTCCCAGGAGAGAAGGCATCTCCTAGATTTCTTTTTTTCAAATTACAGCATGTATGATACCAACAGCCATTCCTCATGTCATCCAAAACCACAAAATACACGATGGAAAGAAGCTGAACCCAGCTCATCAAGTGGACCACGTAACCAGAGCACAGACCTTGGATACGGCTGTTAGACCATCCTTTATCTACCTAAAAAAATGTGAAGCTGCAAGGTTTCACTGGAAGCCACAGCTTACTAAAACATCATTAAAGGCACAGGGAAAGGTGGAAAAAAAAAAACCAACTTGTTTAAATTCACTTATCAGGCTAGTTATCTTTGGAACTATCAGTTCAACAGATTTCAAGCAACCATTCAATGCACAGGGCTGCCCCAATACTTATTTGCAATTCAACAACACGTCAAGCTTTGCCCATAATTATTATTCATGGCCACGCAACCGCTTTCAGCTAGTCTGGAGACCTGAATCCAGACAGACTAGTTTATCAAGCTGGAGTCTCAACCAGACACCAGGGCCTGCATTAGCCTCTTGCACGAGGAACCTTAATTTATCGTAAGGTCTTCAGGAAAATGTTTGTGAAAGAAGCTGGCAGAGTCTTGAGCTTGAATTTTCCTGTTACTCTCTGCTCTGACTTGTATTTATGAGTCCACCTCGTTCATCCTAGAGTAGGTAATTACCAGTTGGCAAACAAGCTTTCATTTGTGCATATAACTGTATTGAGTAATACACTATCATTTCTTGACACTTAGCTATACTTTCACACACTTTTTCAAGTGAGAACACATACACAGTTTGAATTTTCAGCCCAAGATTTTTCCCAGCCCCAGCTTTTGTAAGCAAGTAGTTTCACAATGTTAAATAATCTAGAAGTCGGAAAAAAAACAAAAAAAAGACAAAAAAGAAGATGACTCTGGTTATTTATTGCCCCTTCAATTTACAAAAGCAGGGAAGCCCTAACAGATGCAAGCAGAGCAGAAGGCACTTTCAGGTTACGTTGAGTTTTCTGTCATATCTTCTGAAGGCTGTACCCCTAGGTAAGGATCAAACATGGAAAATCTAAATCATACCTCTTCTCTACAGAATAAGACAGAATTCATACTTGGACAAATCTTAGTTGTAACAATTGTTCTTTCTAGAACATTTGATAGCTTGAAGAACAGGAGGCAGTGATGTTTCCCAGTAACGCATTTTGATGTCAGATTTACAAAAACTGGTTTACCCATTACAGCTGAGCTCTATGCCTTTTAGAGAATTAAAATTCATACTGTTTGACAAGTTTTTTCCAAAGTTACACTACACAGAAAAAGAAAGAGAATATTTAAAACTTATTAAAATTGCACATTCCTCAGTAATTTGACTTCAACAAAATAAATCAAGCACTGCCAACAGTGCTCTTAAATTAGACCAGTCAACACATTCACTAAACTAAGTTTAGATCTGATACTGGTTGCCAGAGAAGATATACTTGTAAAATTAGACTTTAGACCAGGTACTCAAGCCAGGGATCACAAATCCTCCCTCTGAAAAGCCCATCAGGCCCTCTACAAACATACCTGCCAGGCCACACATTACACAAGCACCCAGTGCCATCTAACAGTTAAAGAGCTAATTGCATGGCTTTGAAAAGAAATTTCAAGCTCCAAGATCTTTGCCTTTTCACTCAAACTTTACTTGTATATGCTCCATTCCTATACAATAGCATTGCAATCACTCCCTTTGTAGCATCATGTACAGTGGATTTTAACACAGCACATGTTTAATTCGTGAATATAACAGGTTGGCAAGTACTAGACTCACCAAGTGATTCCCAATTTACCTTCATATATGTGTCTTTGGTTCTTATCAGTAAGGTAGCTGTTAGTCTGAACTCCAATAGTCAAATCCTTAAAAGCAAAGTGCTTTTAAGATTTAGCCTGTCATATGAACATGAGACAGCTGTATACCTCTGAACAGTAGCAACACAGAAAAGATGTCTGAACGACTTTACCAGAATGAAATAACTATCATGCTAGCAAACAGGACAGGCAACAGTAGAAGCAATAATGGCAGCTAGTAGGGGTCACTGCACTAGTAAGAAATGTAAGCAAGTCAGCAATTGTTTTTGAATGACTGCAGTTACTATTATGCATAATTATTGAAGGTACAATGCTCCCAAAATTCTTTCTGCCACTTTGTAATGTTACCAAGTTAGTTAACTGCGATGTTTCCAAGTTAACTGACCCTCACCCTGGCCTTAAGATTTAAGGTTAAAATTAATACTGTAATTTCTGTACCAGACTGCAACTGGCTGCCTTATTTAGATCCTGTAATGAACTCCAAAGCGTGTGGAGAGAAACCAGCACAGTAAGCAGCTGTTACAATTTCTAAACATCTGTTTCTGTTAAGAGATTCCTAGCAAATATCGCTTAGATGCTTAGCTGGTAGAAGGGCAAACAGCAAACAGTATACTCTAGACTGCACAATCACACTTTTAGCGCAATAATAAAACCCCAGCAAACAAAAAGCACATACACAGCACACAGACCTGATCTCCTGATCATTTCAGAAGACAACGTGTTTAGAATGTAACGATACTAGTTCACAAAGTCTGTAAACTTTGCATAGTGCTCCATTAGGACCAAGTGCAGACTAGAAAAGATCTCACCTCCACTTTTGAAAAAAGTTCTTATGCGATTAAATAAGAAAGTATTCTATTTTGAGGTCACTTTTGAGGACTGGAGTGGTAAGATAGATGTTTAAAACATCTAACAACTCAGTAATTCTTGCCTGGTTTCCTTCCTTCTCTTCCACCATGTCCATTCCAGTATTTTGTTGTCTTATTATACATGTGAAAAAACAGTTTTATATACACCCAAGAAGGGAAAAGCATTTCATGTAAGCTACAAGTGCAGACAGGGATGGAAAGGGGAAGAGAGTTGTGTAAACGATCCGGTAGAAACTCAGCTTCTTTATCTATGGTTTTTGGCGGGGGAAGATCACCTCTTAACTACTGCCATGGGAAAAAGCCTGCATTCTCTACCACTTCCAATTAACATTTCCATTTATCTTTGAGGCACAGCATATACCATTCCTCACTTTTGGCAGAAAGATCGTTATTCCCTGTATTTTTCAGGCATATCCCATCCAAGCTGAGGTAAGCAGAGATGACTGCATGACAAAATCTCCAGATTCATATTTTATACACTGTATTTTTAAACCTCTAGACAAAAGAAGTCTTTATTTTTACACAAGTGCAACATGTCAAGAGACTTCTTCAGCAATATTACAGTTATCTTTTATGCAGTCCTATGAAATCCCACACCTGTTAAGCCTCCAAGTACACAATCAGTTACAACAGGTAACCTGTACATTAGCTTCCCAGGATTTTCCCAGCCTTAAAAACATTAAGTAAATACTAGAACGATTCCCACATTCTCTATTCCACACAGCTAGGGTACCTAGTCCTTCCACCTCCACTCCATGCGCTACATTTGGGCTACATTTGGAGAAGGATGAGCTGGAACGACTTGAGGCAAAGCACATCATTCAAGACTCAAATCTGCTGAAGACTTCCTACTTTCAACTCTCAGTGCCTCAAATGCCCATCTGTGAAGTGGGAAATATCATAAAAAAACACAACATGGAAGTTTATGCATAACTGGGACACATTAGCACCTCTCAAAACAGAAACCAAGAAACAAATCCAGGAAGACTTTTTATACCCTATTTTAAGCATGCTAAATAAAGCGGTTAAGGGGCAAAACCCGTCACATACAAATTCGTCATTTGTCTCCAGTCATAACTCCACTTTCTTAGAATAGCTTTGTTTCTAGCATGCTAAAGGATGTGGGGTTTTTATGTCTTGCAACTAAACACAATTGAAAAAAAAAGAAGCTTTTTTGCCACATGCTTGATGTTAGAGGCAGATGTTCCTGAGTTCAGCGTCATTAATCTCAAAAGAGAATTCTTGATCCCTTAACAAGCCTTGTGCTCAAAACCTGACAATGTGGCATGAAAAAAACTCAGCCAGAAAGGAAAGGTTCAGCTCTAAGTCCGGCATATTTAGATTCCAGACCTCCATTGATGCAGCTGCCTCCTAACTGGAAAACCTAAGCATAATCTGCAGCTAGATACTAAATTCTGGAAAGAAAACCAAACCTGTGTGATCTTCATCGAAGAGACTAATGCAGACCACTTACAGAAAAACAATCAAACATGTGGACTACACCTGACATGGATATATTTATAAACAATACACACTAACAATCTCTTATTGATCAGCTTCTATTTACAACTTTCTAGTGCTCAGAAAATCATATTGAGACTGAGGTTTTCAGGCCCATTTTTATATAAAACCCCACATTTTGGCCATTTATCCAACTATTAAGAATTCTTTACAGCTTCAGCACTAGTCAGCTCAACCTGACATGAAAGCAAACCTCAAAAGCCTCCAGTAACACTCAAACAGCAAAGGGCTCTGTCAAATCAAAGTATCTAATAAAAAAGCCGCTAAAGTCAGGATTTCCCTCCCAGAGTAATTTACAGCAGTTTTCACTGACAAGCAGGCTGAAAAATCACCGTAAAGATTTTAGGGACTTTTGAGCTCCTATATCATGTACCTCAGGCATGGCTCTATTCTAAGGAACAGAAGCTCTGCACATTTTCAGAGTTCTGGGTAGATCTCATTACAACTCATTCTAGAACAACATCTACACTAAGTTTTACTTCCTTAGAAAGCCAGGCTAATACAGATCTCCATTGTTCTTCCCCATCTCTAGATTTTGGGCTCATAAGTTTTCAGCAGAATTCTGAAGAGGGTAGACAATGCAAAAACTTCATCGATTCTATAAATTACGTGAAGGTAGGATGGCCGAGTAGGAAAAGAAAACCCTTTGAATCAACATCTATTCTGCATCCGTACCTTCAGAGGAAAACTTGCAGCAGAGGCTGATCCCGGAAGCACTACACAATCCATAGGGGAATAACGTTAATGGCCACCAAACGGAAAGCCAAAATGAGTCTTCCTCCTTTGAACCAAAGCACTATTTGTCATGAGACAAAGCTGGAGCAAAGCAAGCTTTGCTAGTTGTATCATTCTTCAAATTACTCCCCTTCCAAGCCTAATAAAGCCTTTCCAAAACACTACTGAAACTAGATAGGTCAGGTGGAGAACTGATCACGACAGAATAAAGTCATTTTAGGACAGTGTTCCTCAGATGCATCTTACAAAAATGCAGTCTGTGGATGCCAGAAATGAGCATCCACAAACGTGCATCAGTTCTAAGAGACACCCAACATCAGTCCAAATAGAGCTGCTAAACTAAGCCATAAAACACAACCAAAATTAGCCACACACTAGAAAGTCTACACAGAAACCAACTTCACCACAAAGCATATGTTAGTTTAAACTAGCAATCTATAAAGCAATGAAATCTTTTGCTGCTTTAGGAAGACTGGAAGGCAGCTTATTGAACTGTCTTGAGAAACAGCGCTTACCTAGAATATGGCCTTCCAAGGGGACAACCAACAACAAACCAGCAACATCTCTGACAACTTTTAATAAGAATTTCTCAAGTCTAACATGGCACTAAATAGCAGTGACTAACACTTAAAATAAACTTTTAGGACACATCCTGCAGCGGAAAAATATTAGCACAGACTAAAATAGTCTGTCAGCTCTATTCATTTTTTCCAGTGCTTTCTTGAGAACAAAAGAAAAAAAAATTAGTTAAGAGTAGCTGCTGGAGTATAAAACCACATATAAAAGGACGATAACCATGTAAACCTCAGATTTGTCTGTATAGAGATCTGAATACATATTTAACTACATGGGTGAGAAATCATCCTCCTGTGGAATAGTTCTACATAAAAAAGCTCGATCTATAGGATCAGCCATGATCAGCATGTCTTTCTAAACGTGCTCTTATAACACAGAATCAAAAAGTCACACAAGAGAGGATAAACTCACACTGGCAATAAAACTGTCAAAAATACACTAAATATTTTTATGTGTCACTCAGCTTTTTTGTTTTAGCTAAGATGATTTCTGATACCACTACTGTTCACGAAATCTTCTGAAGAGACCTCAGGTAACAGAGATTAGAGAACCACAGAATGCTTTGGGTTGGAAGGGACCTTTCAAGGTCATCTAGTCCAACCCCTTGCAGGGTGCAGGGACATCTGCATCTAGAGCAGGTTGCTCAGAGCTCCAACCAACCTCCCCTGGAGTGTTTCCAGGGATGGGGCATCAACCACCTCTCTGGGCAACCTGGGCCACAGTTTCAGCATCCTTTGTGTAAAACTTCTTTCTTCTCTCTAGTCTAAATCTGCCCTCTTCGTTTAAAACCATCATCCCTTGTCCTGTCACAACAGACCCTGTTAAAAAGTCTGTCCCTATCTTTCTGACAGGCCCCTTTTAAATACTGAAAGGCTGCAATAAGATCTTCCTGGAGCCTCCTCTTCTTCAGGCTGAACGATCCCAACTCTCTCAGCCTGTCATCCTAGCAGAAGGGTTCCAGATCTCTGGATCATTTTTAGGGCCTTAATACCGGCCCTGCTCCACCAGGTCCATGCCTCTGTTGTGCTGAGGCCTCCAGAGCTGGATGCAGTACTCCAGATGGAGTCCCACCAGAGCAGAGGGGCAGAATCACCTCCCTGGACCTGCTGGTTATGGTTCCCTCTCTTTGCAGGTAGAATGATGCCAGTACAGCTAACGAAAAAACTAGGAAAAGAAAGGACAGTTTTCATTGCCTTGAGTTTAAGGATAACTTTTTTTGTTTTTACAGCTCTCATACTTTACTTTTGCCTTTGATAAGGAAGGAAGCTGTCGTGGTTTAACCCCAGCCAGCAACTAAGTCTCACACAGCCACTTCCTCATTCCACTCTCTGGTGTGATGGGAGAGAGAATCCAAAGCGTAAAAATGAGAAAACTCATGGGTTAAGATAGAGCAAATAATAAGTAAAGTAAAAGCCCCAGGTACAAGCAAAGTAAAACAAGAAATTCATTCACTCCTTCCTATTGGCAGACAGGTGTTCAGTTGTTCAGTAGCGGTTACTTGGGAAGAATTAACTCTCTCCCAGCCAAAAATAGCACAAGAGATAATGTAAAGAGGCACTCAAACAAATACAGCTATTCTTATGAACAAAATGCTAAATTAGTAAGCACCTCCCTAAGAATTTCAGTCAGTTCTCAACTACTGTACATGGAGAAGATGTAATACCTCTATCTACATTAGCTTTATAATTTCACTTTTGAGTACTCTTCTGGTTGCAAATTCTTCCACTTCTGAGACCCATACCCAGATTTATCACTAGAGAAGATTCAAGATGTAGAAAGTATATCAATGAAACATTTGAAATAAATAGTATGACTGGATACAGACAGCACATTATCAAAGAACAAAAAGCCATGCTTTTGAGATGTACAAAGACAGCAGGTTTTAAAGGTTGATAAGTACTAAAAGATGACCAATGACTATCCGGTCTTTTTTTTTTTTTAACCACTTTGTCACAATTTTAGAGATGGTCACATACTGAAGTAAAGCAAATCTTCTTGAAACTAAAAGTAAGGGTCCCTCCAAAGCTCTGCGCAGAATTCCTTTGGTTGTGATAACATTCAATGCAGGTTTTAAATCCTTATCACATCAAGCAGAATGAAGATAGTAAAGAAGAGGTCAAATGAAATGAGGTCTGGAGTGTAGACACCTACTAATCAGCAGCAGATGAACAAACGATTTAAAGCAAGTTCAGAACCAACTAATAACCAACTCCTTCCTTTCCCAGAAGGGAAAAAAAAACCCCTTTCCTCAGATACTGCTCCTACATCTTTAAGGTTTTCCCTCTTTCTAGTCAGTTTGCTAGTAAATTTAGATCCTCTGTAAAAGAAGGACAATAGTTTTGTATTTTAAAGTTTACCAATAAAATAGAAATCCATTTAAAAAAGTATCAAGTACAAAAGTCAAGAATTAAACAAATTAAGAAGCTCCCTTCAATGTATTTGATATCTTCAATCCAAATAGAGATGATAAACTGAAAGCTCCAAAGGTCTCCCCCTCTTGTCACATTAAACACTATTTCCAGCATTTCAGCAGAAAACAGTAGTAGAATGTAATTCTTTGAATTATCAGAAGTTAGATAATGAGTAAGGGTACAAGCATTACCACAGAATTTTAACAAAAAAGCCTCTACTACTGCTTACAGCTTCCCAACTTAAAAGATCTAAACAGAAGTGATTTTAATTTGGCTTCTGAGTTTAGTAAATCTACTTTGGTTAATTTTAAAATCCTTTGCAACACGAGGGATAGTTCTTCAGGTAAATATACTGATGGAATTTGATGCAACTGAATACTAAAGAGAATGGACCGCAACTCTGATCCAACACACCTTGCTTCCGTCCCTACAGTCACAGTTTTGCAAGGCTGCGTTTTGTTCCAGATAGCTTCCCACTGATGACTGAAGTAAACGGATTCACGTTTAAAGGAATAGTTCTTTATATGTCTGCTGGCAAACCAACAAGCAAGCACAATGAGCTTACAATTCTTTTCAGAGCAATTTAGGCTGAGGCACAATGAAGCAGCAATGCACAACAAATCTTGTTTCTCACTGATACAAAAAGTTTCCAGAACCCGAAAAGACTACAATCTATATTATACGAGAAGAACACAGTTATTAGACTAAGATTTCAACCATGGGGTGCAGCGACCATGTAAAATATTCTACAGCTTTCACTGGTATTACAGGCATCCAGCTCATTTATTCAGTTGTTTTACACAAACCAGACTAGCGGGAAGAAACTTAATGCAACCACTGCGGCTCAAGGAAAAATGACAAAGATTAATAACTACTAACTGTACTGTATTAGAAATGTTCCTTCAAGTATCAATCCATTTTCAAATTATCAAAGTATATCTAAACAGCTGCTTTGCCAGAAAGGATTTTTCAAGATAGCCCAGCAAACAGACTGGCAGCGCGTGTCACACGTGAGTCAGAACGAGCACACCACAAAGCTAATACACTAGCACGACACAGCTATTCTTGCCACGTTCTCAGAATCCTCAAACATAAATTGGAATATTTTAGATGTTTTGCAGTATTACTGAATGCATTTCAACTAAAAATGTATTCATTTCTGAAAATGTAAGATCCAAAACTTCTTTGCAACTCACTTCTGAGACAGGCTATTTTATTTCTTCTTAGTCTGACAGTTTCCTTACAAGTCTTTATTTCTTTCTCACTAAGCATTACAGCAAATTTTTTACAAGATAGATTTTTGATTTTCCAGATCCATGCAGTTGATTAAGAAACTTTTAAATCTATAATTTTTTTAATTGTAGCAGGAGTTTTGAGGTGCTGGAAGGAAGCCAGGACCAGAAAAAACATTTATGAGCTGCTTCTATCCAATTAAAAAGAGTATCATAACGAGATACATTCTCATTACTTCTGGGAACAGAACAATGTAAGTGCTTTCACCAAATCGGCTTTTCAACTTGCAGATGTCAAATGAAATTTTTATTTTCAAGATTTGCAAAGGCATTTATTAAAGAAATTATTTAGAAGAATGAGAAAACTTCAAAGCTCTCAAAACTTAATCAGTGCCTATTTGAAAAAAAAGATAAGGGAATAAATTCAGACAAATTCTTACAGAACCAAACCATGTACCTGCTATCAAATTACAGTATTCAGATAGTAGGTTGGTAGGCAGTGCTTTTCTCTGAATACCAAAAACTAATGTGACCTGTCTTATCTATTAGAACTCTTTTTAAACTGAAAAAGTTTAAAACTATTCACTAGATTTCTTCCAAATTGATTTAGGTCAGTTTATCCCGACCAAAGCCACTCCCTGTAAAAGCATCTGTTAATGTTTAAGATCACAAAAAGTCCCTTACAATGAAATACCCTTAGCATGTTGTCATAAGTATCACTTTATGTCTCACTCGACTGTATCACATCATTCTGCAGAAGCCTGGCAAGGCAACAATAGGAGCATACCTATTATCGTCCCCAAACATGAGCAGCATCCTTAGTGCCATCCTGAGTAGGGGTTGCTCTGCCAGGCTAAGAATTGGGAAGCAAAAGGAAAATCCAGTGGGGCTGAAAAAGCTATATAACTGAAGACAGAGAGATGTCCCCATGTCTGTTAGAAGGGGTGCTGAGAATATGAAAATGGTCAGCACTTCTAAATGTAGCCAGTCCAGAGACTTAACTGCATGGAAAGAATAATCAGAACTGGGGATGATGGTGGGTTTGAAGATCCATTTGCAAGAATAAAGAAAAACAGAATTGCTTGCACTCTACAGCAAAAAAAAAAAAAAAAGAAGAAGGTATGATCAAGAAGTTTCTACATATTACTGGATTTTCTCTTACTTCTAAACACACTGAAGAACAGCGAGCTGCAGTTCCCTCCTGGCTGCACTTCAGCAGATGTGACTCCAGCTGCAGGCTGAACAGTGCTGAGGATCTGTTCCTCTGCAGGCAGCTGGCTCAGAGAAGTTACCAGAACCAACAGCTGAGCTGAACAAGAGTTGACTCCTTCTGTGGGTCACAGTGTTCGGTGCAAAACGCTTCCTTTTAGGAAACTGGTGAAAGATAATTAATAGGTACATGAAAACAGTCGAGATTCCCAACAGATGACGAGCAGAAGTTGCAGTAATTTAAAATTACCCACCTCTCCACTGTTTCATTTTTCCCTTTTGTTTTAATACTCTCACTGCAAAAGCCCTTGCACTTTGTTACAAACTTTGAAACAATGCCATTTAAACTGGCGGCGTACTTCCAACCCTCCCCACCCACCCCATGTCGAACCGGACAGTGGAAGGAGGCAGGACAGATTAACAGACAAACATAAAGCCGTTCTTTGCCATGAATAACTAAAAAGAAATATCTTTTTCACAACCTCCATTTCCTGCTCCTTTACCACAATTTCCAAGCCCACTGTAATAATTAACATTTTTTGACAGAGGAAGCGACACTTGGTTTCAGCATTCTTCCCAAGAAAGCACAACTCACTTTGAGAGAAATCCACTGCTCCACCTTACACCTTTCTGCACCTTTAAAGTATCCCTCACATCAGCTGCAAACAAGTTTTTATACAAAGTTTGTTTTTCCAAAGCCCCTATATTCATACACCAGTCCTTAAGCAACATGGAGCTAAAGTTGTTTCCTTCAGATTATCAATTAGCTGTTGCTTTGAAATAATGTTCAAGCAAGAGCTTCTACAGACAGACAGACAGAGTTCTGTTCATGAGTTCTTTTCCAAGTGCCCAAGAACCACTCTAGGGCTACATCCTTAAGGATATTCAGTCCTCTTCAGAACAGACGTGTCAAAATAAATGCCTCTTTCTCTATTTTTTCAAATTTTTTTTTCTGTTCACTTTCTTAAGATACTCCTGTAATTGAAGAGTCCAACCCACAGATGGAAGTACACTCATCAACAGTAAGAATCTAGAGATTAAACAATCTTATAGAGCTCTGTACAACCTTAGCACAATGAAAGAAATGTTCAGAACAGTTACTCCAATCAATTACGTAAAGACTGAAGCTACTCGTCACCGCCTTCAAAACTTCCCACCTTGCTCAGTACCCAAATTGTGCTGCCTCTAACTCCTACCATATTGCTCATCTGTTTCATGGCCATCAAAAATAAAATAATAATTTCTCTTCTGTATTAAGAGATGTTACAGAATATTTGTTTTTAAGGCTTTCAAGAGATTCCTACTGTGATAAATTAGAAAAGCCTAACCAGCATACCCAGCTTTATGTATCTGCCTTTCAGCACTACAGAACCCATTTGCTGTGGAAGTTAACTTGCATCTATCTGCCAAATGGCTACAGATGAACTTTCAGCATCTTCAGCTGCTCTTGGTCTTCTTAGAAAAACAATCTGGCTTAGAAAAACAAATACTCCACACATCCCTGCTTTCAACATGCAGTAGGTAAATAATTAAGGCTCAATATATTATCAATATACTTGCAAATTAACCAAGTAGCTACGTCACAAGTCAAAGGCAAGCTTTTCTTCCTGGAATGCATCTTTCCTACAGACTGTTCACGCACATTAGCAAGAGAAAATGTTATTGTTCCTCCTCACTAGAACATTTCTGCTGTGCACCTACGTATACACGTAGATACACGTATACAGGAAGCACAGACTGTCCTAAACACTCTTATAAAACAAACCCAGTAAATACAAGAATTAATTTTTTTGCACAATGCATTGATCTAAAGACAGTGAGGTCCTTCAGTGGAATATAGTTACTTTGATATAGAAGAAGTATTTTAAGTCCTAAATTATATCAAGTCTTAAAACTGGGAGAAAATGATTGGCTTCTCCAACAAAATGAAGATGTTTATGCACTTCCACTCTAGCCGAGGATTCAAATCAGTTCAACAACATTTAGTTTGACCAGAATAACAACCTATTACTTCTACAAGTACAATTTAAGTCTACAGTTATAATTTTAAAGTTAATGTTTGTAAACACTAAAATCTAGGAATATTAAGCTTACAAAATATTCATTTTAAAACAAGATGGAGCTGTTTACATGATTTAACAAGGAGAGTCTGATAAGGTCTGCTCTTCTAGGCAGAGAAAGTGATTCACTAGCTTGAGGAAAGAGTGGGGCAAAAAAAAAACAAATGGGCAACTCAGCCATCGGTTTTGCTACAAAAAAATCCAACTGGTACCTCTGAGCATGACGAACTCGTATCACAACTAACGAAAAACTGAGGAAAGTTGCCATCTCACTCAGCAATCAGTTGTACAGTGATTGAAAGAGATGTTTAACAGACCCCTCTTTTCTCAGTCCCTCAGCATCAGGTGATGCCACAGTTTTTCAGGCACTACTTGTTCATCTGATGTACTGGAATATAAAGTGCAGCAATTCCTGTCTTCAATGTGGTACGGCCCTGAAAACGTAGCCCACATGATTTTCAAATACATCTCAGTTAAAATTTTTCACCATTATGCTTCGGTTGGAAGATCTATCATGTTGATTTGGTGCTATAATTTTCCTGTTAACCAAGGCAGCCTCAGATCCATAAAAAGATGACCATTACGAACGATACACACAGACCTTCTCCGTAGAATACATGTTTGCAATCTGTAACAGCCCAGTTTGTTAGCATTTAGTTATGTAACGGCTGAGGTATTTGTAATAAAAACAGTCTATTTCTGTTAGTCTGTTCTTCACAGACAGAAAAGCTGTCTTCATCTGATTTTTATTAGGACTTCATCTTCCTCTGCTCTTTATGCATTTTTAAAGACTTCTGGGCACTCCATTTTCATTTCACCGACACACACAGAGCATTATATCCTCCCACCTCCTCACACAAATCTCAGGGTTTATTTTCACCCATGAGATGTTTCTAAGGGGTTCTGTGAAAACCAGATATAAGAAAAACCAAAACACGCGAGGACATGAAGTTGAAGGAAGAAAGAAAAAAAATTTCTAGAGAAGATGGAACAACTGGTTCTACCAGTAAAACGCCACTGGCAGTCTCGTCACTACAAGCCCAACATCCATCCCCAACTAGTGGAAAGGTGGTGTATTTTCTGGGTGGAGGGTTTCCTCCCCTCCCCCCAACCCTCCATTACTGTATTCAGCCTCTGAAGATGCCCCACTCTTCCTTCAACAGAAAGAAGAGGAACGGTTTTCATTCTCTCGTCTCCAATACTCTACATAAGGGTTCATTCCCCTGCAAAAGCAGACTGTGTAAGGGTTTAATCCCCCTGCAAGAGCTACCTTTTTCTTTTTATCTCCACATCTAAGCCTCTTATTCATGCCACCCTTATATGGTAATTTAGCTACATTTTTCACCTTCTCTCCACTTTCAGATCACTGCTGTTAGTTAGCCTGGGCAGTATTCTGGAACAAAAGGTTTGCACTTTCAGTAGCTTAGGCCACCTGGCTGAAATCAATCTCATACCACACACCTGCCTTTGAGTTATATTCTTTCTCTTAATTGACATATAGAATTCAGAAGATTGTTCCTTCTGAACTGCAACATCCTTTCCCTGCTCATTGCAGTCCATTTCACTTTCCCTAGTAGACCTTCAGGATGTGGAGAAACAGCACCTACAGAAGATGCATACCATAAACCTGTACCATCAAACGAGGAATCCACCAACCAAGTTAAAACTGTAGACTGATGTAACTATTTTGCTCTACAAAAACCTAGAGTTCCTGTCGTGAAGTTTAAACGACTAAAGAAATTATCAATTGCTACTAAACTGCAAAGAGACAGAGTATTTATATTAGTAAGACTCACAGAAGTGGCTGTGTATTGATTTATACATATTTTAAAAGCTATTACTTACCAAAGTTAATAAGCTTTACACAAGAAACATTTCTATACTAAGGCAGAGTTCTAGGTGACAGACACACACACAGGGGCTGCAATCCTGCTCTCCACACAGAAGCACTGGCCTATGAGAGAATTAGATTCTCACTTTGGTTTAAACAGCCACCTCTTCAGCACACACCTCCACCAAAGCAGTTGCACTCCTCAAACACCAAGCATAACACTCTAAGGGACAAAATTATCTTTTCACTGAACATTCACCAAGTTCAAAGAACTCCAAAAACTTTGAGATTCCTTAGTTCCAAGAAGACTTTTTAGAAGAGTTGCACTAAAACACTCCGAACTTAAAGAAAAAGTCTCCAAACTACGTAATTCAGAGAAAATTGACAGCCATTCAGCTCCTGGCAGTCAGTATTAAACGGTAATCCTTTTGTTCCTCACTGATGGACAAATGAGATCATGTCCTGTTTCCTCCCCCTTCCAAAGTAGTTTCTTTTCTGAGTAGAGCTCTTAAAAACTAGACAAGAGGTAGGCCTGATGCCTCACTGCAGAAGAAACAAAGCAACTGAAAATCACAGACCTATTCCTACTGCTGGAAATAATGCTCTTTTCTACGAATGGACCCACCTGACCCCACTAATCACAGAGTGAGAATAAAAAATGGTCCTTCCTCAAAAACACAAAGCTCAAGACTGCTCACAGAGGAACGTGCTTACAAAAACACCTATGAGAAAAAAACAAAAGGAAAGAAATAGAAAAAAACCCAAAATGTTCCATTCAACACCCAGCACCATGCTCTCATGTATAAAAAAAGGCCTGAACTGGCAACAACCTGGGCCATCTTTAGCCCCAAGATTTTCAATCCCTTGGTGATGGCTCCCATTACCTCCACCGCATTATGCCCACTGCAGACTAGCTGCCTGAATTTTAGCCGTGTCATCGAACCATGCTCTCAACATCTCTTAAACACTATCAATAAGAACATCCCTGTCTATGCTCACCCCATCCCTACCAATCTTGTCCCTAGGAGCAGAAACAATACCTTTCTGAACGGTGCTTCATTCAGTCATATACATGCAACACCGCAGGAACAGTCTTTTACTCTACAACTCAAGAACTGGGGATGAATATTTCAGAGTTAGAAAATCAAAGCGCCCTATCCTACATGCGCCTCCAGCATCCCGCAAGAAAAGGTTCCCCTCCACCCCGCGTTTCTGGAGAAAGAATCAGAACGACGAAGTGAGAGCAAACGCACGGAGAGGACGGCGCGTTTCTCGAGTCATCTCCCTCGAGAATGGGAGACCTGGAGCCGTTAAACAAGAAAGAGGGGGTGGGGAAACAAGGGACGGGAGGAAAGGCGGGAGAAGAAAGCAGCAGGCCCGCAAGAGCTGGCCTCAGCCAGCCGCCA